>JAYESD010000007.1:161851917-162026480 GCA_036927565.1 Tuctoria greenei | reverse complement strand
GTTTGGTCCAATTGCTTACATAAGCATCGGCGGTAATAAATACGGTTTAGTCATTATTGATGATTTTTCCCGCTTCACCTGGGTGTTCCTTTTGCATGACAAGTCAGAAACACAAGGGACACTCAGAAATTCTTCAAGCGAGCGCAAAACGAGTTCTCACTATCGATCAAGAGTATTCGGAGCGACAATGGCACGGAGTTCAAGAACATACAAGTGGAGGAGTACCTTGATGAGGAGGGAATCAAGCACGAATTTCAGCACCATACTCTCCACAAACAAAACGGAGTTGCCGAAAGGAAGAACCGAACACTCATAGAGATGGCAAGAACAATGCTCGATGAATACAAGACTTCGGATCGATTTGGGCGGAAGCAACTAACACCGCTTGCCACGCCGCAAATCGACTCTACCTTCATCGACTACTCAAGAAGACTCCCTATGAGCTACTCACCGGTAACAAACCAAACATTTCATATTTTCGAGTTTTCGGCTCTCCATGTATATCTTGAACAAGAAGCCCAGGACTACAAAGTTCGCTTCGAAGTCCGATGAAGGTTTCTTGCTTGGTTATGATTCGAACACTTACGCCTATCGTATTTTCAATAAGGCCTCCGGACTTGTTGAAGTGGCACGTGACGTAGTGTTCGATGAAACTAATGGCTCCCAAAAGGAGCAAGTTGATCAATGTGAATTAGGTAAAGAAGAAGCTCCTTATCAAGCATTGAAGAGAATGGCTCTAGGCGAAGTTCCACCACAAGAGTCATCATCACAAATACAAGAGGAAAGTGAACCACAAGAGGAGATCAACAATCAAGGGGAGATTCGATACAAGATCGATCATAAGAATATGAAGATGGTCAACAAATCAACGAGGGCAACCACTCAGGGGGAGAAGAAAATGATCACCAACACACAACTCTCCAAGTGCCACACCCAAGAGTACACCAATGCGATCAAAGGGGATCACCCAATCGACAACATCATCGGTGACATCCAAAAGGGAGTAACCACTAGATCTCGTATAGCTAATTTTTGTGAGCATTACTCGTTTGTCTCCTTTTTGGAACCACGCAGGACATACTCAAGAAGTTTGGCATGGACAAGGCAAAGCCCATAAAGACTCCCATGGCTACGAATGGCCACTTGGATCTCAATGAAGATGGACCGAGCGTCGACCAAAAGGTATATCGCTCCATGATTGGATCTTTACTCTACTTATGTGCATCTAGGCCAGATTATGTTGAGTGTATGTTTGTGTGCAAGATTTCAAGCCAACCCTAAGGAATGTCACCTGACAGCCGTAAAAAGAATCTTGAGATATTTAGTTCATACACCCAACCTTGGTCTTTGGTACTGTCGACTGTTGGAGTCGGCAGATCCCCTGACACTACGAAAGTGTTGAAGGAGTTTGTGGTTCGGTTTGGGCGCGCGGAGACTCAAGAAGGTGAAACGCGATTGGGACACGAGTGACACAGTAGTTTACGTGGTTCGGGCCGCCTGAGCGTAATACCCTACTCCACGGGTGTGTGCGTGTGTTGTATTAACTTGTGAGCTTCAGAGTGTTCAAGAGTCCTCCCTCGTGTATCGTCGGTTTGTCCTTTTATAGCATAAGGACAAACCGTTACAAGTCAGCCTGGCCCGACATGTGGCCCTGGCGGTTACTAGTATTGATACACGAGATTAATTGTTGCTAATAACCCTGTAACGGCTCCGACAGTGCCGTTACAGGCGTTAAGATCGTCCGATTAAGTGTCATTAATGTGGAATTAATGATAATTAATCGGGTCTTGAAGTCCGCAGCTGTCCTTTGGAGATCCGGAGCCGTTACAACGTCTCCCGGGGGTTTGAAGCGGTTAGCTCCGATGTATGGACACGTGGCAGCTCCGGAGCTTGCTTGTGGGAAGCGGGAAGCTCCGGGGCGGCCTGGCACGTGTCAGGTCCGGAGCTTCTCTCGGTCAGGGGTTACCTCCGGAGGTGCCGTTTCAGTACCTAGCCCGGAGCTTCACCCTTGCGGATAATAGCTCTGGTCTGACAGTACACGTGGCAACCTAGGGGCTAACCCATTTTGGAGAAGCGGGTCCGGTTACGTCTGGCAAGTGGGCCCCCGAGGGTCTTCAATTTGAGTAGATGTCCTTCCCCTTGAGATCTTTGTAACCTCAGGGGGTGTATGGTTTTTAGGGTACCGACAGTGGCCCTTGGACCTACCTCCGGGGAAGGCCAACGGGATGAAGTCATTCCGCCGGAGGTGGGTCCACACTTGCGACTCTTGAACTGGGTCTTCAAGGGTCTTCGGAGGTGCCTTTGGCAGGGCTTTACGGTTAAGTCCCGACGCGTGGCGCACCTCAGGCGGCAGATAAGATCTTTGACGTGCGGATCTCTCGCAATTGAAGGTCGCCGGTTCCCGATACAAAAACCGTATCGGTTCCGCGCGCCTTGTCAGTCCGCCGCCTTGGGTTTCCCGCCTCGTGATGACAACTGTTCGCCTGGGTAAGAACCTCGACTTGATCGTCAGGGTGGTCCCGGGCCCTCTTGTCATCGGTTGGGTTGAATTCTTGAGTAGTATCCTTGACTCCCCTGCGGTTTCCATCCAAGCGTTGCGAGGGCTTACTTAAGAAGGAAAGCGCACCGTCAGGAGTTCTTTACGCTTTCCATCTGTTCTTGCGCTCAAACTCCCAACTCGTGCTTTGCTCCTCTTCTCTTGCCTAGCTGTGCTGCGATGGAGTTGGGTCTGCGTGAGAGTCGTTTGAAGACGGAGAGCGATCTGAAGAAGGTCCGAGCCCTCATGGGGTGGTCGTCGGACTTCTTCAACCGTTCGGTCCGCGCCGGCGGAGAGCTTCCCTTTAAAAAGGAGCACTCCGGCGAGATGGTGTACTTTTCATCGTACGCCATGGTGGGGCTGATCCCACCGTTTTCTTCCTTCTTCTTGATGCTGCTGGACTTCTATGGTCTGCAGCTATACCACCTTGGCCCTCACTCCATCCTCCTTGTGTCCATCTTTGTCCACTTCTGCGAGATGTGGGTGGGCATCCCTCCCTGCATCGAGCTTTTCCGAACCTTCTTCACCGTCCAAACCACCGGCCGAAGCGACGAGTACCTTGGCTTCTACTACTTTGTGAAGCGCAAGAAGTGCCCGTTCAAGTACCTCCGGTCATTCCCTTCCGGGAAGTGGGATGACTGGAAGAAAGATTGGGTAGTCTTCCGGGTGGAGGAGCACGAGCGGTTGGAGTTGCCAGACGGTCTGCCCGGCATTGACACGTCGGTGTGGAGCGAAGTTCCGGTGCTGGCGGCAGCTTTCGACCCCGTCCTGTCCAGGATCCGCCAATGTGTGGAGGGAGGATTGACTCCCCAGGCGGTGTTCTGCAACTTCCTGTCCAACAGGTGGGTGCCGCTGAAGAGGAGGGAGAAGCTCGCCTGGGCCCTCAACAGCGTGATGGACGAGGACCGGGTTGAGACCGGGTTGAAGTCCAGCATGGTGGGGAAGTCCTTGGAGTTTCACCTCAAGAAATTCCAGCACGGCATCGATGTTGACGGAGAGTACTTGACTCCGCCGCCGGCTTTCCTCCCCCTGAACGTGGAAGTTGAGTTCAGCAGGGAGCTCCGGCGGAAGATGCCCGTGCTTGACAACCTTGGCGTCGTCGAGAGGAGATCGACCGCCCGGTTGGCGATCCCCGGGTTGTCGGAAGGCGGCTCCGCCCCTGTCTCTCAGCCAAGAGCTGAGGTCACTGGCAAGGGCAAGGAGCTGGCGGAGGAGCCGAAAGAGGAAGCTGCGACATGCTGACGGAAGGTCCGTCGGGCTTGCTACTTCCCTCCCAGTTCCCCATCCTCAGGAAGGAAGATCTTCCGCCGCCGTGGCAGCTGTCCCCGTGGTGGGGTCTTTCCGGAGCGCTACGGTTCCGGCGGTGGGATCCTCCCGGAGTGCGGCTGTCCCCGTGGTGGGTCCCTCCGGAGGTGCCAGCTCCGGGCAGGCGACTCCGGTACGAGAAGCGGTGAGGGCCTCCAGGTCCAGGAGTTCCTCCCGATCAAGGAGAGCTCCGACCCGGGAAACGCCCGCGGCCACGGCAAGTCCTGGGAGTCCTCCCGGAGCTCCTACGCCGACCGTGGCCAGCCCGGAACGTCCGGGAAAGAGGTTCCGCGCAAGCTGGTGCGTGAGCCTCCCAAGGTAATTTTTCTTGCTTACCTCAATTAACTTTTAATTATAGCATCTGTTTGCTCAATTTCTTCGTTCTTTCTCTGCAGCGTTCCCAAGAAAGGGAGTGAAGCTCCGCCCTCGGCCACAGTGTCTGAGGCTGCGGGGGCTTCTACTCCAGCTCCAGTGCCGCCCCAAGTGGAGGTTGCGACAGCTCCGGCGCCGGCTGTCGTGGTCATGGACCTCGACTCGTCTCCAGAAGTTCCCGTGGTAGCGCCGGACCACGGGATTGAAGATGCGCCAGCGGCACCCGTTCCGGAGGTTGAAGCTTCGGGTCCTGGTGCTGCAGAAGTAGAAGCTCCGGCTGTTGAGTCGGAGGAAGTTGCGGTCCCGGCTTCAGAGCCGGAAAATGCTGAAGCTCCGGCTGTTGAGCCGGAGGTAGCTGAAGCCCCGGCATGCGAGCCGGAAGTTGAAGTAGTTCCGGCAATTGAGCCGGTTACTTCCGAAGCTCCGGTCGCAGAGCCGGTAATTATTAGAACGCCGGCTGCAGGGCCGGTGATTGCTGGAGCGCCGGCCATAGAGTCGGTGGTCGAAGAGGCGAGGGAGCTCGAGCCTCCCTCAGAAGAAGTTTCCCGGCCGGAGCCATTGGAGGCGACGACGTCGATGGTACCCGTGGCTGAGCCAGAGTGCCTGAATGAAGTCGCCGGCCCCCAGCCTGAAGGGGCAAACGAAGACTTGGTGGCGGGACCTTCTTCGGTGGCGACTGAGGCCATCCCGGAGGAGTGCCCTAGTTCTTTGGAAGCTCGGGGTTCCACTCTCGTAGAGTGGGACCCAATTTTTGTAAATGAAGACCCGCTGGAACCAGCGGAGGAGATCCCGGCAGGTCCAGAGCCTATCTCTCTGTCGATGTCCATCGACAATGCTTGCTCCAGTCTACGTCAAGTCCAACTAGCCTTCTTCCACGACAGCAAGGCTCTTGAAGAGGAGCGCCAAACCCTTAGGAGGTGGTGTAATCGACTCCAATTCGAGACCAAGCTGGCGCAGTCGAGGATTGCGGACGACAAGGAATGGATCAGGCGGGAGAAGGTCCGCCTGGAGCTCTGGGGTGAGCTGCTGGACGAGAGGGAGAGCATGACTCACGCCCTCGACGCTCAATCCCGGGAGTTCCATGACCAAGCTAAGGCCGCTAACGACGCGGCCAACGCTCGGTTTGATCAACTCGAGGCCATCAGCACCGCACTCATCAAGCGCCGAGAGGCACTTGAGGGAAGGGAAAAGCGGCTCGAGGATGAGGAGCAAAAACTCCTGGAGCTACGGGATGACGTCTTGCGACGGGAGGAGGAGCTCGCCGAGAAAACAGCTCTGGCGGACAAGGGCCTCGAGGAGCGCACTAAAAAATTGGAAGAGCGCTGCCTCGAGGAGGAGGAGAAGACCTGGGTGCGAGGGCAGGAACTCTACGAGTACGAGTGTGCCCTTGTTGCCCGGGAGAAGAAAATAGAGGCTAGGGAGAAAGACCTGGTCGACCGCCGGAACAAGATCCACCTCCGGGAGGAGGAGCTCGGAAGACTTGAGAAGCGGGTTGCTGCGAAAATTCAGCAAAACGCCAAAGAAGTTGAGCGTCTCTCCCGCGAGAATTCGGAGCTGGCGGCGGCTCGGAGGTCCTTGGAAGAGATGAAGGGCCTGAGGAAGACGGACTCCCTGCAAATTTGGGAGTTCCTGAGCAAGGCCGACGATGCGCTGGTGCCGATGGGTTTCAGCCCCGTGCTCCCGGATGATCCGAAGCCGGAGCCGGACCTTGCGTTGCAAGCGTTGAGTGCTGCGGGCAGCAAGCTCTCCAAGGTGGGTGACGTCATCGCGGACCAGCTGGAGGTCGAGGGACAATCCCTGGCTAGGAACGTCACCGAGTATGTGTTGACGTGCTACACTAGCCGGAACCCTCGATTCTCTCTGGACCCGGTGCTTGAAGGCCCCGTCGAAGGAGAAGGCGAAGCTACCCGAGCCAGCGTGTCGGAGGTCGCCCAGAAGGTCGCCGAATTCTTCCATAGGGTCTAGGACTGTCTTTCTTAGCCTTTACTTGTATCTTCTCTTCTTCCTCAATTTTGTAATCCTTTGTCCCCAGATGTAATCTCTGGTCTTCAAATGAAATGAAATCCTCACTTTTTTGCGAATTTCATTTTTTTGTCTTCGGCATCTTTGTCTTCACTTGGCCCCCTGGTAAATGTGCACAATTTGATTGTGGACATGTACCAAAAGGATGTTGAGTTTTGTTGAAGACAAATTTGCCTCGAACTCGTATAATTTAAGCCCGAAGTTTTCGATAGTGAAGATCCCTTGAAGTCGTCGGAGCTTAGAGGTTCCGGCACTGTCCATCATCAGAGCTTAGTAGTTCCGGCAATAGCTTCTACCAACACGTTGAGCGTCGATAGTTAATACTCCAAGGTGTCGGAGCTTAGAAGCTCCGGCGATGACCCTTGCCACGCCTGGTTTGTTGACAACGGACTCTAGTGGTAGGGTCTTCTCACCATCTTTAAGTCAACTCCGACGGTTGACGCCCTGGTGGGAGTCGGAGCTTGGTTAGCTCCGGTTTTTCTCCCTCAACTTCGGGTTCATTTTTCCTGCACACTTAAGCCAAGAAAAACAGTAAAATTCGTTCCTTATCTATAACTTCGTCGCGGCTTACGGTTCTCAAGAGAATTTCAAGTTGAACACGATTTTTAGTACGATTGGATGAATTGTCTTTTCTTTTAGATCCGATTGTCCATGGACCCACCTTACTTTGGCCTGCCGGGATGTAGGTAGAGTGGCGTACTTAGGGTGCTTGACCAGGCTAAGTCGATAGCGCACTCCGGCCCTAGAATGGCTTGGCGGCTTTCAGGCGAGTTGGCCACAGACGATATTTAAATCTAAAAAATCCGACAATTCGACTCGAATCGTACGTAAACCGGTCAAACTAGAATTTCTTAAGAATTGCACGTTTCTGTTATAGACAAGAAAGAGAAAAATAAAAATGTCGAGCCTTATGCAAAAATGAATGCACGTGGAGTCTATTTCACATGAAGATGTCTTTCATTATAGGTCCAGGGTACAGGGGAAACAAGTACACTCTTAGGGTACGGAACCAGGCTAAGTGTGTTTGGTTTCTCGTTTGACCCTGGGTAGTTAGCCACACTTCTAGTCCGGAGACCGTATTAAGTGTTGCATGAGCTCTTCAAACCTTTCGGAAAAGGTCCGGCTGCTCTCCCGGAGGAACTACCCGACTCTGTACAATGACTCTATAACATACATTTCAAGTTACTTAAGACTCACCTCCGTGGAATTAAGTGTAGAACTTACGGAGGTGCTCGATGTTCCAAGGATTTGGGAGAGGTGTCCCATCCTCAGTAGCCAAGCGAACGCTTCCGGGACGGGATACTTTGATCACTCGGAAGGGCCCTTCCCAGCCGGGGGAGAGTTTGTTTTGCCCTTCTCTGGATAGTATTCTCCGTAGCACCAGATCGCCTTCCTCGAGCTGTCGGTTGTGTACATGCCGCTGATGATAGCGCCGTAGAGCTTGGCGGTATCGGGCGTTCCGAACAGCTGCTTGGCACCTTCCCTCCTCGAGGAGGTCTAGGTCTTCACGCCGGAGCTGGTCCTGCGCGGCTTCGTCGAAGGTCCGGACTCGGAGGGAACCCAAGGTGATTTCCGGAGGAAGGATCGCTTCAGCTCCGTATACCAGGAAGAAGGGTGTTTCTCCGGTTGCCCGACTTGGAGAAGTCCTGTTGGCCCATAGAGTGGGTGGAAGCTCTTCGATCCAATTGGCTCCGTGCTTTTTCAAACGCTCATAAGTGCGCGTTTTGAGTCCTTTAAGGATCTCTGCGTTTGCTCTCTCGGCTTGTCCATTGCTGGCAGGATGAGCTACAGAAGCGTAGCAAACTTGTATGCCGAGGTCTTCGCTATATCCTTGAAATGCGGAGCTTGTGAACTGAGTCCCATTATCAGTGATGATCTTATTTGGGACTCCGAATCTGCTCACGATAGATTGTAGAAAATTGATTGCAGATTGTTTGTTGATCGTCACAACAGGAGTAGCTTCCGGCCACTTGGTGAACTTGTCGATGGCGACGTACAGGAACTTGTAACCTCCGACGGCTCTTGGGAAGGGTCCCAAGATGTCCATCCCCCACACAGCGAAAGGCCATGTAGGAGGTATCATTTGTAAGGACTGAGCAGGTGTATGAATTTGCTTTGCATGAAATTGGCATGCTTTGCATTTCTTCACTAGCTCAGTAGCATCCTGGAGCGCTGTAGGCCAGTAGAAGCCGTGCCGAAAGGCTTTTCCGACCAGCGTGCGGGAAGATGCGTGGTTCCCACACTCACCTCCATGGATTTCTGCGAGGAGCTCGCAGCCTTCATCCCTTGTGATGCACCGCATTAGGATGCCGTTGGCACCGCGCCGGTAGAGATCCCCTTCTACCAACGTGTATCTTTTAGCCAATCTGACTACCCGGTCAGCGGATACATCATCGTCAGGAAGGATGTTGTCTTTCAAGTAGTTCCGGATCCCCGAGATCCATGCATCGGAACTGACTTGAGCATTTGAGTCTTGCGTGCTGGGTTGCTCGGAGCTTCCGGCAGCACCTACGACCCTTGATGGCTGCCATGGTAACAGGGCCATCGGGACCGTCAGCTTCGGGATGCTGATCTCGCCCCCTTCGTTCAGTTCGGCAGGCTGAACTGTGGGTTTTGACAGCCTCCGGACAAAGGTTCCGTCAGGAGTCGGAGCTCCGGTTGACGCCTTGGTCGAGAGTTCGTCAGCTTCAGCGTTGTGAGCACGCTGAACATGGTGAAGGTCTAGGACTTCGAAGTCCTTTTGAAGCCTCTGGACTTCAAGGAGGTAAGCAGCCAGCTGGAGATTATTGCAGGAGCATTCACCCTTCACCTGTTTGATGACAAGTTGTGAATCTCCTTTGACCAGCAACTGCTTGACACCATATGATAGTGTCACCTTTAATCCATAGATGAGTGCGTCGTACTCCGCCATGTTGTTGGTTGCCTTGAAGTCAAGGTGCACCATGTATTTCACCTTCTCCCCGGTTGGTGCGAGGAGAAGGATTCCAGCTCCGGCTCCCTGCTTCTGCATGGAGCCGTCGAAGTAAAGGGTCCAGTGAGGCTTAGTGAAGGCCGGAACTTGTGGTTCCGTCTTCTGCTCGCTGGGGCCCCCAGGGTTTAATGGAGAGGGAGTCCATTCTGCCACGAAATCTGCCAACGCTTGACTCTTGATTGCTTGTCTTGGAATGAATTCAAGGTCGAATTCAGCCAGTTCCGCTGCCCACTTTGCTATATTCCCAGTTGAATTGGGATTATGCAGGATCGCTCGAAGTGGATATGAGGTTACCACCGAGACTTTGTGAGCTTGGAAATAGTGTCGAAGCTTCCTTGAGGCAATAAGAACTGCATAAAGCAGCTTATGCACCTCTAGATATCGAGTCTTGGCATCATGTAACACTTCACTGATGAAGTATACTGGGCGTTGAATGGTCTGGACCCTCCCGGAGGGGTCCGGAGCTTCCTCTTCATTGATCCGGATCCTTTCGGAGGGGTCCAGACTATCTTCGGGGACCTCCGGGTTCTGGGTGGAGGAACCCGGAGCTTCTTCAGGAATGACCTGGATCCTCTCGAAGGAATCAGGGTCCTCTGCAGTGGCTTCTTGTGGGTTCAAGTCTGGGATCTGGGACCCAGACCCGCTTTCAGGAACCTCCGGACCCTCCCGAAGGGGTCTGGATTCCTGAGCATTGGGTAGTTCCGGTCTCTCCGCAACCAGAACCATACTGACTACTTCGTTAGCAGCTGAAATGTAAAGCAATAAAGGCTCACCGGGGTTCGGAGCTACCAAGACTGGTAGGGTGGTGAGGAACTGTTTCAGCTCCTGTAATGCCTTCTCTGCTTCTTCAGACCATTGGAATGGTCCGGACTTCCTCAGTAACTTGAAGAAAGGAAGTGCCCTTTCCGCCAGTCTTGAAATGAATCGGCTGAGGGCTGCTAGACATCCAGTTAATTTTTGGACGTCTTTGATGCGGGTTGGTGGCCGCATGTCTTCAATGGCTTTTATCTTCGCCGGATTAGCCTCTATGCCCCGGTGACTTACCAGGAAACCAAGAAGCTTTCCGGAACTAACCCCGAAGACGCACTTGTCTGGGTTTAGCTTCGTGCGGGTGGCTCGCAGCTTATCGAAGACAGCCTGCAAGGTGTCCAAGAGGGATTCCTTGTTTTTGACTTCTTCACTTCTTGTCGGATGAAGTTCTGTCGCTCTACAGATTGGTTCCGAGGTTTCTGATGCACAGGCCGAGCGTCGGGGTAAATCTTCAGATTGTGCTCAATCACTTCCCTGGGGATCCCAGGCATTTGTGACGGTTGCCAAGCAAACACGTCAACGTTAGCCCGGAGGAAAGTGATGAGCGCGAGTTCCTATTTGTCGTTCAAGCCACCCGATATGCGGGTAGTTTGAGTGACATCGGAACCAATTTGGACGACTTTGATGGGAATGTCGGTGTCGCCGCTTGGCTGCACACGAGGTGCTGAGGTCGAGCCTCGTTGATGAATGCTTGGAGGTTGTGGAGCTTGCTTCTGTCTGGAGTCCTCTTCTTGCGCTGTGGTGAGTGCGTGGAGTTCCTCCAGAGCAGTTACTCCGGCAGTGCGATCTCCACGGATCCGGAGAACGCCTACTGGTGTTGGCATCTTCAACACCAGGTATCCATAATGAGCGGCTGCCATGAATTTGTACAAGGCAGGTCTACCCAAGATGGCGTTGAATGGTAAGTTGATCTGAGCGACGTCGAAGATCAACTTCTCGGTGCGATACTTCTCCCGGGTCCCGAAGGTAACGGGGAGAGTAATAGCTCCGAGTGGAGTGATGGCCCCCGGACCTACTCCGGAGAAAGGTCGAGAGGGCTGGAGGTCCGAAGGTCGGAGCTGAAGCTTAGTGAAAGCTTCAAAGCTGATGAGGTTAAGCCCCGAACCTCCGTCTACCAGGACATGATGGAGCTGGATGTTGTTGATGGTGGGAGATACCATCAAGGGTAATTGGCCAGCTCCGACC
Source organism: Tuctoria greenei (assembly GCA_036927565.1). Classification (NCBI taxonomy): domain Eukaryota; kingdom Viridiplantae; phylum Streptophyta; class Magnoliopsida; order Poales; family Poaceae; genus Tuctoria; species Tuctoria greenei. The sequence goes on along the minus strand of JAYESD010000007.1, from coordinate 162,015,279 downwards.
ATGCTTTGAGGACAGTCCGAAGCATCAAAAGTGATGGGTGTGTCCATCCACTTTCGATGTGGCTCCGGTCTAGCTGTAGGAGCTACAGCAGCCATATACCGTCGCATAGTCTTGATGACACGACGAGAAGTGATGTCCCATGATCCACCAAAGATGGTGTTCATGGTTTTTCGACGCTCGTTGTCGGAGACGTCGGAGTCATCGTCGACGGAGGTGTAGACGGCTTTCAGGACCTTTTTGGGGTCCTGAAACCCTAACTCCTCTTCAGCCGGAGCTTCATCGACCTTTTGTTTTCCCTCCCTCTGTCGGAAGGGAGACCCTTCCCGGCGCTTGTGGTAGCGCTCGGCAAGGTTTTGGACCTCCCGGCAGTCTTCCAACCTGTGGCTGCCCGTTTTGTGAATGGGGCACCACATCTTGGATTTGCCACTTTCTTCAGAAGACGGTCGAGGTCGCTTCTCAGGGCGTGGCCCCCGGCCACCAGGAGTTGCAGTGGCTGCAACGTTGGATGTGCCGGCCGACGGCCTCTTCTTGCCGTTGGTCTTCTTTTTCTTCTTGCCACTCCCGGAGGTAGCGGCTTCTTCTTTGGAGGATTTTTTATGATCCTCCAAGGTTGGTTTGGAGTGCATTTCACGGCCCTCCGCAGCTCTGGAACATTTGTCAGCCAGGCTGAAGAGCTCCGTGACGCTGGTGATCTCTTTGATCGCCAGCTTCTCCAACATCTTCTTGTCTCGTACACCCTGTCTGAATGCCACAATGACAGAAGCGCTTGAGATAGAAGGGATTGTGTTACGTACCTGAGAAAATCTCTGGATGAATGACCGCAAAGATTCTCCTCCTTTTTGCACGACCGCAAAAAGGTCCAGTTCAGTGCTCGGACGGGTGTATGAACTCCCGAAATTGGCGGTGAACTAGCGGCACAGTTCCTCCCAACTGTCGATAGAGTTGGGTGGAAGGCTCATAAACCAGGACCTGGCGGTCCCAGTTAAGGCTACTGGAAAGTAATTGGCCATTACGGCCTCGTTTCCTCCAGCTGCTAAGATTGCAGTGGAGTATATCTGTAGAAATTCTACGGGATTGACAGTCCCGTCGAATTTTTCCGGCAAGTGTGGCCGGAACTTCTGTGGCCATCTAACCATGCGCAGGTGCATGGCTAGGGCGGAACAGCCTCCTCCTACTCCTTCCAGAGTAGAAAGGTCTTGAGCATCTCGTCTTTCTCGAGCTCGCTCGATGTGGACACGGCCATCCTGTTGGTGGTATCGGCGATCAAGCTCCGCCCGGAGGTCGTGTGTCGAAAGCCGAGATGCAGTGTGGGCACGTCGTGCCCCAGAGGGCAACGACGTCACTTGCTGTGACGCAGCTCTTCTCCGGTTGTTGGAGACATGTGGACCAAGTCTTCCAGACAACGTTCGTCGCTGCGACGGGGCCCACCCTGAAGGATGTGGACCCTGGTTGTTGAGGCGTTCGGCCGCTGCTGCGACCAAATGCTCAACATCAGCTCTCCATTGCTCCATGGCACCTTGAGATGCATCCGGAGGTGGTGGTCGCTGGAGGAGAGCACGCGCTGCATGGAGCGCGTGTTCTGGGTTATCACGACTTGCCGGCGCAGAATGTGACGCCGGTGCACCATCATGTCGTCCGACATGTCTTGCCGGAGAAGATGGTGGTGGTGGGAGTGTGACTCCTGCTGGAACTGAGGCTCCTGCCGGTGGCTGCATGTTGGAGGGATTGCCTCCGACAGCCTGAACAGCAGGTTGCCCGTTGGATGATCCAGCCGCAGAATTCACCATTCTTGAAGATCTCAGGCGCCCCTTCCTGGCGCGCCAACTGTCGACTGTTGGAGTCGGCAGATTCCCTGACACTACGAAAGTGTTGAAGGAGTTTGTGGTTCGGTTTGGGCGCGCGGAGACTCAAGAAGGTGAAATGCGATTGGACACGAGTGACACAGTAGTTTACGTGGTTCGGGCCGCCTGAGCGTAATACCCTACTCCACGGGTGTGTGCGTGTGTTGTATTAACTTGTGAGCTTCAGAGTGTTCAAGAGTCCTCCCTCGTGTATCGTCGGTTTGTCCTTTTATAGCATAAGGACAAACCGTTACAAGTCAGCCTGGCCCGACATGTGGCCCTGGCGGTTACTAGTATTGATACACGAGATTAATTGTTGCTAATAACCCTGTAACGGCTCCGACAGTGCCGTTACAGGCGTTAAGATCGTCCGATTAAGTGTCATTAATGTGGAATTAATGATAATTAATCGGGTCTTGAAGTCCGCAGCTGTCCTTTGGAGATCCGGAGCCGTTACAACGTCTCCCGGGGGTTTGAAGCGGTTAGCTCCGATGTATGGACACGTGGCAGCTCCGGAGCTTGCTTGTGGGAAGCGGGAAGCTCCGGGGCGGCCTGGCACGTGTCAGGTCTGGAGCTTCTCTCGGTCAGGGGTTACCTCCGGAGGTGCCGTTTCAGTACCTAGCCCGGAGCTTCACCCTTGCGGATAATAGCTCTGGTCTGACAGTACACGTGGCAACCTAGGGGCTAACCATTTTGGAGAAGCGGGTCCGGTTACGTCTGGCAAGTGGGCCCCCGAGGGTCTTCAATTTGAGTAGATGTCCTTCCCTTGAGATCTTTGTAACCTCAGGGGGTGTATGGTTTTTAGGGTACCGACAGGTACCCAAAAGGCTCCAAATTCAATCTCATTGGTTACTCCGATGCAGATTATGCCGGGTGCAAAGTTGATAGAAAAAGCACCTCTGGCACATGCCAATTCCTAGGAAGATCTTTGGTTTCTTGGTCATCTAAGAAACAAAATTCCATTGCATTATCCACAGCCGAAGTGGAGTATGTTGCAGCCGGGAGTTGTTGTGCACAACTCCTTTGGATGCGACAAACTCTAAGGGATTACGATTACAATATGAACCGTATTCCTCTCCTTTGTGATAATGAGAGTGCCATTAAAATAGCCCACAATCCAGTTGAGCACTCTAGGACTAAACACATAGACATAAGACATCATTTCTTGAGAGACCATTCCATGAAAGGAGACATAACCATCTCACATGTCAACACCCAAAAACAATTGGCCGACATATTCACCAAGCCACTTGATGAAAAGCGTTTTTGTGAACTCCGAAATGAGCTAAATATTCTTGATTCTCGTAGTGTGGCTTGAAAAATTGCATACCTGTATGATTGTTTCAAAAATGTTGATTGAATTGTGAAAATCATCCCTCTCCATTTTTCTCTCGAAAAACTATGTCAATTATTAGATCTTGATGAATTTTGATATTGTATGATTGTTTTATGCTTACTGGTCAAATTCATCAAGATTACTTGAATTGTTCTGCCTCTCTATTCTCTATTATTGAACCTTCAAATATATATGAATGGGCTATGCAATTCTTTCCTGGTGACCAAGGACTAGTCCGTGGTTACCCGGACTAGTCCGTCCATGCAGACTAGTCCGCAGAGTGCCGGTTAGGCCGGACTAGTCCGATAGACCACGGACTAGTCCGGTATAGGTCTCTGGATGACTTCGGACTAGTCCGGTCATGTCCGGACTTGTCCGATTTTTCGTGTCCATAACCCTAGCCGCCACCAAACCCTAATCTCCTAACCCTCACATTCGCTCTAGGCTTCCTCTCTCTTGCGCTCGAGCTCCCAAGGCGATCTTCTGCATCCTCCGTCAAAAAGCCACTCATTTGGGCGGAGATCAAGCTTGAAGACTTGGGGATTGAAGCTAGCGGACTAGTCCGGCCTCCAACCCCCAAAACTTCGAGCCTCCATCGATTTCTTCGGTAAAAATCTTCAAAATCCTAGAAATCGTGTTTTTCTCAATTGCTGATCGTTTGGCCTAGCACCCTTCACTAGTTACATGTTTAGTTGATGTACTACGTGAATGTTAGACTAGATTTGCATTAGGGATTGTATCCTGTCCAATCTGTTAGGTTTTTGAGGATGAACACCGGACTAGTCCGGTCCATGCACGGACAAGTCCGGTACCCCGGACTAGTCTGTGCCTGAGCACCGGACAAGTCCGATGTTTCTGAACCTGAAACCTAATTCCTTAATTCCTTAATGCCATCCATTGCTATCTTGTCTTACCTATGCCTTGTATAACTCGTCATTACTCTTGCTCAATCATTATCAGATCATGTCGAGCTCCGACAACGAGATCTCCGACTTTGAGGCCGAGTTGGACCACGAGGTGGCACCTCGATCCTCGGCGGGTCTTGGCAAGAAACGTCAAGAAAGACCTTCCGAGCCTGCTACCTCCCCTCCCCAGGTTCGGAGGAAGGTATGTGTCAAGAAGCCCGCCTCGAAGGCTGCTACGTCTTCAAGCGGCCTTCGTCAAGCAAAGGGAAAGGGCAAGGGAGTCGCAACGGGGCCAGTTGGGCCCTTGAAGCTTCATGCTCCCAGAGAAGGGGGTCGGGACCCCAATGAAGAGAAATTCAATGGGAAAGGCAGCGATGTGGCAGCCAAGCTAAGAAGCATTGATTGCTATGGAAGGCCAAAGCAGGCAGCTGATGGAAGGTTTTGGTCAAACTTCCATGCAGATTTCTACAGGCTGGTTTACCTGCCGATGAAGACTCCGGTGGTGCGCAGTCAGTGGATTGACGGGGCCCACCTAGAGAATAAGAAGTGCTCAGCTTTTGATGAGGTCATTGCTGCAGCAGAAAGGCATGGTCTGAAGGATCTGTTTGCCTTCAGACACAATTGGAATGATGAAGTGATTGCACAATTCTATGCAACGTGCCACTTCTCGAGTGAAGATGAAGAGAGTGTGACTTGGATGACCCATGGATCCAAGTACTCCATCACTTAGGAGGATTTTGCAAGCTTGCTCCATTTAGACTCTGCTGGACATGACCACCTGATCATCCACAACATAGGGGTCATTGAGAGGGACAGAATGAAGTTCTTGTATGAGCCCAACTCTAAGTATGTTCCTCCCTCCACAAAGAACATGAAGCCCTTCTTTGTGGTTCTCAACAGAGTTCTCCGGAAGACCATTGCCCCCAAGGATGGGGATGTAGGGAGTGTACAGGGCTACCTCCGGACTCTAATGAGTGTCATAAGCAAGAAGAGACAGTTTGATGTTGCAGATTACATAAGGAACGACATGGTCAACATCTCAAGCACCCCCAACCGGTCCTGTGGCTATGCTCCCTACTTGATGTTCATGATTGAGAAGGTCACAGGAATAGAATTTGTGAAGGATGTAGAGTACACTCCCCTGAGGCCTCAGAAGCCTCAGCTTGTGAGTGTCCAGGCTGCTCCCTCGCCGGCCTCAAGTCATGAGGCACCGGCAAGCGAAAGAGATGCTGCTAGGGCTCCTCCCCCCTCCAGGGAAGCCCCTCGGAGAGGATCCGCCAGTGGGATCCTCAAATACTTGTCCGCGATATTCTCCTCCTGCAAGAAGACTGAAGTAAAGCTTCATAAACTCAATCAGAAGAGGAAGGAGGATATGAGATATATCAAAGCCAATGTGAAGCAACTGAGTGAAAAGCTGGAGATCAACCCCATTGGATCTCCAGTAATTTCTGAAGATTTTGATCTTGACATCTCCGAGCTCGGGCCCTTGTCCCCCTCCGAGCTTGCCTATTTTGGCATTGAGGGCTCGAGCAGCTCCGCTCCTCCTCCTCCTCCCTCTCCTCCTCGTCAATCGGAGAGCGAAGAAGACGAAGAAGATGACGAGAGGACAGACAGCAAAGAGTGAAGAACCTAGGACCTTCCTCTCTCTCTTTTTGGTGTCTTGATGCCAAAGGGGGAGAGATTGAGGGGGAGTCAAGTCTTAGCTTTAGCTGTAATAGGATGCGAGGAGAATGCGAGGAGAGAGCCTTCTCTGTACTTTTATTTGTGATTGTAATAGTTTAACACTGTTTTCATATTAAGTTTGGCCTTGTGATGAATTGCTCAATTTATTTGCGAGTATGTGATGAAAACTGCATTTTTGCTCCTGGAATGTCATATGCACTTGGTATCGGTTGATTAATGTAAATTCTGTCATTCTCAATGTATTCATGCACTTAGTATGCATCCCACCATAAAGAATGCACATATGGATAATTCTCTTGTTGCTTGATGTATTTTTGAGTCATATGTGCATACTTTATGAAAATCTCATTTTTTGCCTTATTTTGTGAAATCTCAAATGGTTGTCATCAATCACCAAAAAGGGGGAGATTGAAAGTGCATCTAGGACTCCCTTATGGCTTTTGGATGATTTATGACAAGCAATTGGGATCCTAATCCTTTTGTTGAGATGAATGCAGGCAAATAATGAAAAATGAGCAAAATGCCAAAAAGAAGGGAAATGAGAAGCAAAGTGAATTTGAGCTCAAGGAGAAGAAAATAGTAGATTATCATGTATTGAGTGTGTTAAGGAAACACACCCAAGAGCTCAATCACTTTCAAGCACACACACACAATGCACAAAGTTATACAGGACCGGACTAGTCTGATATCAGCCGGACTAGTCCGATATCACTTTCTGCACTAGATTGGACAAGTCCGGTATCCACCGGACTAGTCCAATATCTTTCTAATCCACTTCGGACTAGTCCTCCCCAATGCGGACTAGTCCTCAACACAATGCACAAGTCACACAAAATCGGACAAGTCCGTTGTGATCCGGACTAGTCCGATATTCTTTCTGATCCACTTCGGACAAGTCCGGTGTCTACACGGACTAGTCCGATATACACACTGATCTAAATCGGACAAGTCCTCCAAGTGCGGACTTGTCATCCTAAACACTTAGGGGTTCATATGTTCGGATAAGTCCGATGGCAATCGGACTAGTCCGAAGATTTCCTGTAGTGAAATCGGACAAGTCCGTTTTCAACCGGACTAGTCCGATATTCCTGGACACTTAGGGTTTGCTACACACAGCACACCGGACTAGTCCGGTGACCACCACGGACTAGTCCGATCTTTCTGAACCCTAACGGTCACTTTTAGAAACCCCATATAAATAGAGGTGCACGGCCCACTTTTACAACATCTCGAACCCTAGCGCCGTCACACCTCCCAAGAGACTCAAAAACCACCTCTCTCCACGAAATTAAGTGCAAAATCGATCAATCTATTGAAGATCACTTCTAGATCATTGGAGAGACACTTGGCACACATCATTGAGCTCTTGGTTTGATTCTCTAACACACTCTTGCGTTTCAATTTGTAATTTTCGAGTGTGTTATTGGTGGCTTTGTAAGTTGTAATCAAGGGAGCTCTCAACGTGTGAGAACGCCCCTTCAACTTGGTTATTTACCCTTTGTGATTAGTGGAAGAGGATTGGCCTTCGTGGCGATCCGACGAGGGAAAGGTTGGAGAAGACCCGGTCCTTTTGTGGGCTCCTCAACGTGGACGTAGGTTGCCTTCGTGGTAGCCGAACCACGGGATAAATCGTGTGTCTTGTCCTTTTGCGTTCTTCATCTTAATTGATCAACTTAATCTAGGGTTTGATTCACTTTGTTCAATTTGAGTTAAATTGTTGAACAAGACCCTTAATTGTAATAGAATTTAACATACAACTATTAAACTGTCATTCAAGTTTATATTTCCGCTGCAAACATTAACAAATCAATCCAATTGACTGAACTTGATTAACTTAGCCGTGAAAACCAGACTATTCCGCACTTTACCGGACTAGTCCGATATCTCTGGTATTGACTTTGTTGTTGAGTGTTACAGGAACCGAGAAAATTCAAAAAGGCCTATTCACCCCCCCTCTAGGCCTACATTCAGACCTCCCTTATGTTTGATAAACCACTTGTAGTTGAACTTCACATAAAAGGAAAAAGTGGGATTTTACATTCCCCCCCCCCTTAAAAGAATCTCGTCCCGAGATTACAAAGGAAGTACAAAAGATAAAGATCTACTAAACATGTGCCGCTAACAAGTCCTAATAGTTCGTTTTAAGATATTCCTCGCTTTCCCACATGGCTTCTTCAGCACTGTGGTTGCTCCACAAGACTTTGTAGAAACTCAAAGTGCGCCTTCTCGTGGTGCGAGTTTTCTTATCAAAGATCTGGATTGGATGCTCGGAATACATAAGATCTGGTTGGAGAGTTTCCAAATTCTCAATACGTATATTCGCTGGGGCTTTGAGACATTTTTGCAATTGAGAAATGTGAAACACATTGTGGACCCCTGCCAGCGATGGTGGTAACTCCAATTGATATGCCACAGGTCCGCATATTTTGATTATTGCCAACGGCCCAATAAAACGTGGAGCTAGCTTCCCTCTTACTCCGAATCGGAATTCCTTTCATCGGGGATACCCGGAGATAAACTTGATCCCCAACCTCGAAGTGAAGAGGTCGACGTCGTTTGTCCGCATAGCTCTTCTGACGAGACTAAGCGGCTTTGAGATTGGCTTGAATAAGATGTACTTGCTCGACGGCTTCATTTATCAAGTCGATGCCATATACGACTCGTTCACCAGATTCGCACCAGTTCAAGGGTGTGCAACACTTTCGGCCATAAAGAGCTTCATATGGCGCCATCTGAATGCTAGCCTGGTAACTGTTGTTGTACGAGAATTCCGCCAATGGTAGATGATCATCCAAAATTTTACCATGGTGGATGGCACTGGCACGAAGCATATCCTCTAGCACTTGATTCACCCGTTCGGTTTGTCCATCAGTATGAGGATGATAAGCAGAGCTTCGAATCAGTTTGGTACCCAATGCATCGTGGAGATGCTCCCAAAAGTGAGCAACGAAAATAGATCCACGATCTGAAATGATAGTGCGGGGTACTCCATGTAGACATAATATTCTGGAGATATAAAGTTCTGCATACCGCTTTACATCATACTTGACACTGATCGGTATGAAATGAGCTGATTTGGTCAACCGGTCAATGACCACCCAAATTGAGTCGTGCTTATGGAAAGTGGGAGGCAACCCAACAATGAAATCCATGCTGATATCCTCCCATTTCCAAGCCAGTATGCTTAAAGTTTGAAGCTGCCCAGCTGCCTTCATATGGTCGGCCTTAACTCGCCGACACGTATCACATTCAGATACGTATTTTGCTACTTCTCTCTTCATCCGAGTCCACCAGAACTTCTTCCTCAAGTCTTGGTACATTTTGTTACTCCCCGGATGAATGGAATACTTGGATAAATGAGCTTCATCCAGTATCTTCTTCCGAAGTTCCATGTTTCGAGGTACCATTATGCGGTTTTTAAACCAGAGGGTACCTTCATCGTCACATCGGAAACATTTCATCTCCCCCTTCTCCATTCTTTGCCGAATGTGCGACATCCCATTGTCCTCCTTCTGAGCTGCCATAATATCCTCCCTAATAGTGGAAATGAGAGCTAGGTTGTAGAGTGCCCCATATGGAACCAAGTAGAGACTCGGTTCTTCTTCTCCATTGAGGTAATGGAAAGATTGTTGACATGGGACTTGCGGCTGAGATCATCTGCGACTACTTTCACCTTGCCTGGATGGTAGTGGATCTCAATCTCATAATTCTTGATTAATTCCAACCATCTACGCTGTCGCATATTCAAGTCTTTTTGGGTGAAGATGTACTTCAGGCTCTTGTGATCAGTGTAGAGATGTACTAGATTACCCAGTAGATAATGTGTCCACATCTTCAATGCTAGTACCACAGCAGCAAGTTCTAGATCATGAGTCGGATAGTGCTGCTCATGATTCCGAGGCTGCTGTGATCCATAAGCGATCACTCGTCTGTCCTGCATCAACACACAACCCAAACCAATTCCTGATGCATCACAATACACGTCAAAATATTTGGTTGTGTCCGGTTGAGCCAATACTGGTGCCGTTGTGAGGTGTTTTACCAATGCCTGAAAACCTCGCTCACATGCCTCAGTCCATACATACTTCATCCCCTTCTTCAGAAGTTCTGTCATTGGTTTAGCTATTTTGGAGAAACTGGGAATGAACCTCTGGTAATACCCAACAAAACCTAGGAAACTTCAAACTTCATGTACGGATTTTGGAGACTCCCGTTTGAGTACTTGCTTTATCTTGCTTGGATCAACTGCAATCCCTTCTGCTGATATGATGTGCCCTAAAAGTGGCACTTGGCTGATCCAGAATTCACACTTGCTGAACTTAGCATATAGCTGGTGGTCCCGTAATCGTTGAAGCATGATACGCAAGTGTTGAGCATGTTCTTCTTCGGATTTTGAATACACAAGGATGTCGCCAATGAAGACCACGACAAACTTGTCAAATTCCAGCATGAACACTGAGTTCATGAGATACATGAAATGAGCCGGTGCGTTGGTCAATCCGAAGGACATAACAAGGTATTCATACAATCCATACCTCGTCGAGAATGCTGTCATTGGTATGTCTTCTGGTCAGATTCTAATCTGATGATAATCAGAACGAAGATCCATCTTTGAAAATACTTTAGCACCCACTAGTTTATCAAAAAGAATATCAATGCGTGGTAGTGGATACTTGTTCTTGATAGTGACAACATTGAGTGGATGATAGTCCACACACAGTCTCAAGGTCTTATCTTTCTTCTCTTTGAACAATGCAGAACAACCCCATGGTGATGAACTTGGACGAATGAAACCTTTGTTCTCAAGTTCCGTTAACTACTCCTTCAGTTCTGCAAGTTCCTTGGGTGCCATCTTGTAGGGTTGCCTTGAGATCGGCACTATTCCCGGTACAAGCTCGATCTTGAACTCTATATCTCTTTCTTGGGGCATACCAGGAAGATCTTTGGGAAACACGTCCGGGTATTCACATACTACTGGAATATCCTTAAGTTCCATAACCTCGGTATTGTGAGTAGATGGATTCACTAGAATGGCTCTCTCAAGATTGATGACTTGAGAAGGATGAAGTGGAGAGTTTAGATATATTTTTCGAGGAACGAGATCTAGAATAGCACCATGGTATTATAACCATGCCATTCCCAAGATGACATCTAACTTATGATTCTCTAATATCAGAAGTGAAGTAAGATATATGGTTCCATCTATGTTAAGTGGTATCCCAGGAACCAACTCATTTGTTACTGTCTTTCCTGCCGGAGTGCGGATCATATACGGATATTTTGTGGAGATAATAGGAAATTGATTTTTAATGACAAAAGATTTGCTAATGACATTGTGTGAAGCTCCGGAGTCAAAGAGTATGACTACGGGATGACTAAATATAGAGAACGTACCCATGAGTATGGGTGCGCCTTCCGGAACGTCCTCAATGGCGAGGTGGTGGACGTTGCCAAGTCTGGGGACTGGCTTCTTGGGCTGGTTGCGGGGTTGGTTGGCACCCTGGTATGATGACTTTCCTCCACCCTGCCTAATCTGCGGGCAGTCCTTGGCGAAGTGCCCCGTGCATCCACACGTGAAACACGTGTACGGGGTTTGGCCGGTACGAATGGGAGGACGGAATCCCGGTGCAGCGGTGGAGGTGGAAGTGCACGTGGGATCATCCCCTACTGTTGTTGCGGTCGGAAACAGGAGTTGTCGAACTGGCGACCACTGAACATTGGTGGTCGTGATGGCGGTTGCCACCTCTGGCCAGATGGTGACCGATACACCATTCAGTACTTCTGAGGAGCACCACCTCCGCTACCCTGCGGAGCACTCCTCTTCTTCTTGTCTGAGGACAGCTCTCGAGTAGCGTCCTCTTGCATGATCGCGGCATTGACAAGGTCATTGAAACTGCCACGGTTGAACAAGACAAGCTTGTCCTTCATCTTGGTGTTCAGCCCCCGGTAGAAGCACTCTTGCTTCCTGTCTTCCGTGTTCACCTCGTCCTGTGCATACTGGGCCAAGTGGTTGAAGGTCTTGGAGTACTCGTAAGCACTCCTTCCTCCCTGCTTCAGCTCCAAGAACTCTTGAAGCTTCCTCCTCATAATCCCGGGAGGGATATGGTAGGCGCGGAACACCTCCCAGAATTCTGCCCAGCTCACGACATAGCCTGCGGGGCGTGCGATGAGGTAGTTTGCCCACCACGCACCCGCAGAACCCTGCATTTGCTGAGCTGCAAATAGTGTCTTCTTTTGTTCGGTTATTTCAAGTAAACCGAACTTTCCTTCAATGATTCGGAGCCAGTTGTCCGCCTCCAAAGGTTCGCCGGCCTCTCTGAAGACCGGTGGTTGCGTCGATGCGAAATCCGAGTAGGAACTCGGATGTGACTGACGTGGCCCATCAGCATGTCGACCCCCTTGACGGGACGAGTGTTGTACAAGGGTCCGCAACAACTCAGTTTGCTCGTCGCGCGAGCCGAGTACTGCTGCGAGAACCTCCGCGAGACTCCTGGGGAGTGTAGGTGGAGGTGGTGGTGGTGGTTGCGTCGAAGGCGTGTTTTGCCCCGGGGATGGTGTGTCATCCCCCTGCCCTCCACTTGAGCCTCCCACTTCCGTGTCTGTTCGTGTACGCACCATGCTGCAATACAACGATTTAACCCATAAGTCTCATTGCCCCAAGTTCATCCTTCCATATAAATAGTAATGCGGTAGACCACGATAGATAATATACAACATCAACATATATTGATAAAGTACAAGCTTTATACAAGATATATTATCTTTGACCAAGTTTACAGTAGTAAACTCCAAAATGATAGACTCCCACTATGGAAATACACCTCTACTATACTTGGTCCCCATCAGATGTCGTATCCATCTTGTCATCTTAGACATAAACACCACTACTCTTAATATGACACAAACATGGTCACAAAAGAAAACACGAGCAACTATTAAACTATATGTTGCCCCGTGTCGGCAGAAGTGTTGCCACATCCCACTTCAATACGTCCTACTCGACATATTCAAGTTCCTCGAGATCCTCTTCTTCTTCGTCCTCCGAAGGCAATTGTTCACCCATAATTAGTGGTATGTTATGGGCCGGTGGATACACCACTAGTTGTAATTGTGCCTCGGCCTCAATTACATTATCCTGCAGTTCTCCTGCCTCATACTCCCAATTTTGAGTTGTCTCAATGGCGGTGTCCCGCTCATCAATGACTACTAACAGCTGCTCTTGCTGTTGTTGCACCTCCAACTGACTTGCTTGCAGCTCACCACGAGCTTGCTGCAGTTCAGTGCAAGTCTGTCGCTGTGCGGCACGAGTTTTCCGTAGCCTAATGCGAGCATAATGCAATTGACTCTCGCACTTATCTAGCCGGTGATTTGCTGGGGCTATGAGTGAACGTAGACCCTCGCTAATATAATCAAGGGTATCACCCCGCTCTGACGCTTCCCGCAAGGCTTCGACTTGTTCCAAAATAATGGTGCCTTGCATAGCAACTACCATATTGGAAGCAGCCGCATATGTCCCAAGTGTCGTCGAGGTTGTGTCGCCATGCGGTGTATAGGCAGCAATCATACGACATTGCCACTCAAATCCGGCCATACCACAGACTGGAATAAGGGAAAATTGAGCCCTACCATAGCATCCTGATGAAGCTCACAAAGCTTCATAAGTGCTTCGCCTGCAGCGATTGCCCAAGTGTCCTCTAACTAAGCCCCCTCGATGGTAACCGAGAAAGGAGCCCATCCATATTGACGTGGACTAGCCGGGATGTCTACCAAGATGGTGCACGACTAAACACCTCTATCGATCGTTTCTCTACCCCAATAGCATGGCATCTCGATGAAGCCAAACTGCTGAAGCACTTCCCGTAGCATACTTGGGAAACCCGGATGGTTAGCGCAAGCGGAAAATACCCATCCATCCGGTAGTAGCATCCTCACTTCCGTCATCTATAAAAAGAATACTGGAACAATGAGAAAGTTCCCAACTCTCAACAGTTTTAAGAAAATTTAAAACTGGAGCTGTAATCACAGTCTGTTCCAGCTGACCTCCCTGTATAAATCCCACAGTTTCATACAGGAAACGTCAGACCCAAGTGTTGGTCCGAATACAAAAATTGTAGTATACTTCCCAAACTTTCCAGATTGTACTCATACAACTACAAGTGAGCTAGGAAATATAATCTATACAGGTTTTAAGTTGACCCATATTTTCTGGAAATTTTGACAGAACCTCCCCTGTATATTTAGTGATGTTCACAATTTATACAGGGATATCATGACAATATTTTGAGGTAATGACAAAATAAACTTTGTATAAAATAAAGTTAACAATCCAGAAGTAAAAGAGCTATCCCCTGAAAAGTTTGTTATACAGGTATTGCGTGCGAATTCACAATAGGGGCAAACTGTTCCAAGTTCTGGACTGCCAGAACCAAGTTTGCGACAAATGGAATCAGACACCGCTATACCCAGAATCAGATCATGAATGCAAAAGAAAGTTGATAGAGGACTTCCTAATCTTTCCAGAAATGTATATATGTGACTATGTCACTATTCTGGATTAAAAGTTATAACTACCCAAACTAAACAGTTGAACTGACTGCTTTGCACCAGCAGTCCTGCAGTCCACTGTTTTGACTTCCAAATTTGATTTGACTCAAATTGGAATTAGGAAAAACTCTAAACATTAAACCTGTATATCTGCCTCTGCCCTTTACTGACATGTGTTACAATAAGGCAGAAGATGTTTCTACAGCGAGTTATGGCAATATTTCTGGAACTGATACAATGGTTGGGTCGTCTGGAGCAGTTTTAGTATACTCCAAATTTCAACAGACTATCAAACTCTTCTTCCCTGATGGTCAACAGAAAAGTTGTAGAGGTATTCACGATATTTCTACCCATATATGATACCCTTATGTTATCTATACGATAACCAAGATTACAACCCGGTGAAGTCGAGCCACTTCTGCCAGAAATCAAGAATCTTGATTCTATCTACCTTATCGAGTCGGAGTCCCTTTTTACGGAGTCCAAACCTACCAGCATCTGATATTTGGACTTTCCAAAACATTATGCATCCATTCTGTTGTTGGGGATGGTCTAGCATCATGTTTGATACTGACGGTACTACATATCTCACCAAAGAAAATTATATCCGGTATATCCGATTACGTCTATAGGTGGTTCCTATATCGTTCTCTCGCAAACGGTTTCTACATGGTCTTCTACCGTAGTTAATGCTGCAAAAGACAAACAATACCCTTTTACACTTTCACACCTCAAGGGTGGTACGGGGAAGCACGACAGGCAGTCACAATAATACATATGAAAATAAATGCATACGACTCTGGTGTGAGTCGCCCTCGAGCGAGGTCATGTCTCGACGTACATGGCTGTAAATACGTCTGCACAGCAAATACTCCCGTATGATCCTGCTTATACACGCTCGGGCATACTGTCGGGTTATACACCACCCGACGAGGGCTCCCAGTAATTTTGTGTAACGCTGGGGTACCGCGTGTCATAGGTTCTCAGAAATATTGAAAGCTTCAGAGACTCCTATTAACTTCCCGTGCCAAGCCATGAAAATTTTACATACCGTTTCTCGTATGCTGAGTTTACAGAGATTGATCCGCTCTCGGTGGTGTACCTTACCTCTTACCTGATGTCGGAGCGTAGTTACAGAATATAATAACACATAGTTAGTTTACCACCTTTATATCTTATACTAATAATACTCCTTATAAGGGCATATGGCTAATTCCTCACCCAGATCCTAATTTTTTTTGAAAATATGTTCTTTTCAAGTACACTGTTCGCAATGATGCTCTGATACCATGTTTGTGGGGACCGGAATCCCGACATCCGAGGATCTCATTGGGTGGTGTCGTGCGATGCGACACGCAACAGTATACAAGAACAGAACGAGAATAAAATACAAGACGAAATATTTTATTTATCTTATAGCGGAAGTTTTACAATACTAGCGGAAGGAAAGAAATATATATATCCTAGCTACGCTCTCATCACTAGCTATGCAAAAGCAAAGTTATCCATGCCCTGGATACTTCGCATTAGCAACACGCAAATCACGGTGGCGTGCAGGGTTCCCACTCGGTTGTACACCCTGGAGGGGGTGCAACCTCATCATCAAACCCTTCATCAATTGTATAACCTGCAAAAACTCGTTAACTGCAAACGTGAGCATAAGGCTCAGCAAGACTAACCCGTCTCACTAGACATATGCAAGGGGGACACTAAACATAGGAAAGGTGAATCATAAACGACTCGCCTACAAGTGGATCCTTATAATCAGGTTTTAAGTAGCAAATGACATTCTCCAAGCACGGTACATCATGGACTCCACAATCAAACAAGAAACGCTTTGTCGATGATATGACATGCCCAGAGCACATAATGCTATTACAGCTAAAGTATGGGGAAACTGTAAACTTTAATGTGACTATCTCTAAATCATACAAGGTTGCAAAGCAATTATAATTCAATACAATATATTTTTCTTACTTCTTTGGTATTTACTACGTCACGGCGCAGTGAACAAGTGGTACTCTATTACCACGAGGGACGGTGATTGCAATCAGGACACACCCGGACAACACGACACATACGTCGTTCGGAAGTGTCAGCGAGTACACCTGTACCTACATAACACTTCAGTACTAGGCGTATATGGCCACCTTTCACAAGAAACCCGAACGCCGAGCCCGTCTCACCTCCGCAAACAGAAGGTCTCCGCACGGAACACCTCATGTGTCCGCCGACCGATTTACACCTTACTGTCCTCAACCCACCCCTATCGATGGTGAGTTAATGGGCCTCGACACCCCAGTTATCGAGTTACATCAGTTTACTGGATTTCATATGCCCATTATATCGCCGGTACAATTCAAGCTTATCCGAAGGGGCTGCATACAGACGAGCCTTAACTGAGATATGCAACCATGACCACGTCTTGTCGCTTCCTATCCATCTCTGACCGTTCTTGAGTTTTAGATGTAATAGTTGTTTTCTATAAATGTTATCCCAGTGTAGATGCGTGTAAATTTCTATCTCGCGAGTAGATTACAACTACTCGACTTCTACCGGTTTACCTACTACATTAGCATAGCAATTCTACACGTTGAGTGATTAACCTACCCAGTTAACCAATGGGATTTTTGGGTCATGCATCTGGAGTTTTCAATCATTCTAAACGTAATGCACAATTCATATACTACTCATCATAGTGATAAAGCAAAATTTTATAAACGACTTAAATGCAAACCGGGGCTTGCCTGGTTGCAGGTCAGAGTCGGGGTTAATATATGGAAGGTGCTCTTACAAGGCTTCTGGTTCCTCCTCGACTTCAGTCACTATACGATATGCATATAACATGTATATGAATGACTTTGAAAAATAATTATTACCAAGACCATAATTTAATCTGTGGTGATCATTATATGATAGGGACCTTAATTGGCTTTGGAACTTTTATGGTAGATACTAGGGAATATGATAGAAGCTCTTGCAAAGAACAGGAGATGATCAAAGTATATTGTTGTCTCTAAAATTATGGCAAGTATTAAACTTCCAAAATTTTTTGAGAAGAAACTGTAGCTTGAACATAGTTGTCAGTTGATAATCATGATAGAGGAAGTTGTCCTGGTTCTAGCAAAATTTGTTTCATACATTTCTAAGCTTTGGTGAAGGAGTTATTGAATTTCTATGTTGGCAAGAATTTCTAAAATTTTCTTATAATTGAATTTTAAGCTTTTTAATCAATATTCAATTTGTAACTGAATTAGTACTAGGATAGTAGGTCAATTAAATCCAATATTTTTACAGGAACTAGTGTATGACTAGAGGAAGGTTCAGACCAAAT
Organism: Tuctoria greenei; assembly: GCA_036927565.1. Taxonomy (NCBI): domain Eukaryota; kingdom Viridiplantae; phylum Streptophyta; class Magnoliopsida; order Poales; family Poaceae; genus Tuctoria; species Tuctoria greenei. Next base: position 161,997,636 of record JAYESD010000007.1, on the reverse strand, counting down.
TTGGGACATAACAAAGCAACTGAACATCTGTAAAAATACAATAAATGAAAAAGGTAATTGAACTATACAGAGGGTTATACAGGTGCAATGGATCCTAAACTTTTTCTGGTAGTCAAGAATAGGACAGTGCATCTTATGTGAATTTTGGGGATCTTTCCAGTGGCAAATTCATCTGAAAAAATTGCATTTGCATTTGGGTAGATTGTTTTATACAGAATTTAACTGTGAGTTTCACAGGACCTAATTGGTACTGATAGAAACTAGAGCTCAAGGGCTTTCAAACAAAATTTGTTTGAATATTATTGGAGCATTCTACAGAGAGATATTGATTTTTTAAACTTTGGAAATGGTTCTGCACCAAAGGGGAAATTTCAACTTTTAAATTTGGCGCCAGGGCCCACTGGATTTAAAATCATCCAATCAGGGGCTAGCCACAACGGGGGTTATAAAGATTCCCACGTGGCTGCACTAAATACCTAGCCACAGACTGATCCGGCGCCTTTTTCACTCGCTGGCAAGTGGGACCCGCGAACCCCGTCGTCTTCAACCTCGGTCCACGGCTCGGGCGGCGGCGTTCTCACCGGCGTGCAGCGGCGCTTTTGCCGGCGATGACTTCCGGCCCAAGGGAGGCCTCGGGACTCGCCGCTCCACCATATTTTCGCACGAGAAACACGATGGACCAACTCTCGACGGCGAGGGGTGACCGAAAAACCATTCCCGACGACGGCGGCGGGTGTTAGGGTTTCGGCGAAGTGGAGACCCTCGATTCCCTAGCTAAATCTCTCATTTGAAAGCTCGGGATGCATCGTGGATGCATGGGAAAGGTCTTAGGAGGGTCTAGAGCTCGTGCCATAGCCGGCAATACCGAATTCGACGGTGAACCGAGCTCTAACAATGGCGGAAGGGGAAAACTCGAAGAACTTGCTAATTAGTCGATGGTTCCTTCTGATTTTTGGAGGGAAGGTGCGCTAGGCTACATAGATCATGTCATCTAACTGGATCAAAGAGATTTTGTGCATACAATCGGAATTAAACCGACGACCTAGCCTCAACGTTATAAAAGCGCTTTAGGATTTTAAGGAATACAGGAGCTAGGATGCACGATGGGAATTCAAGCTTAACCAGAAGCTGCACGAGGTCGTTGTGCACCTTTTTGCTATAGACTGTAGAGGATGATGATGCTTGTATCGACGGCGAGGCTGCGCGACATCGAGCGGCACGGGGGTGATCGCGGCGGCGATGAAACGGAGCGGCGCGGTGAAAAGTGAATGGGTGATGGACTTCGGCCGATGGGGGGTGGCTTTATAGCCTTCATCGCGGTAGATAAGGGCGCAAGGGGGCTGCTGGAGGCGACCGACGGCCGACGGCGCGCTGGCGGCATGCAGCGTCGCGGTGTCGCCCGGGGAAAGAAAACAGAGGCGGTGAAACGGTTTCACCGACTGACTTGTGGGCCCCACCTCTCTCCCTTATCCCTTCTTCTAAATTCTGGCTTAAACATTGTCCAAAAATTCCCAAAATTTATAGATAGGCTAAGAAAAATATGGGGAATCCAATTCTGCAATCAGATTTCAATTTGGAGATAGTTTGCATCAAATTCAGATTTAAATTTGAATTCAAATATGAGTATAAACCTTATTGAAATAAATAGTATCTGAGGTCCATAAATCTCCAAACTTTGAAATGAAGTCCCTTGAACTAAATAAGTCCTTAGGAAAAATTGGGGTTGATTTGGGCAAAGTTTAGTGTAAAGCTAATTTTGATGTCGACGTGAAATGAATCCTTTGTACGTGTCCAAACAAATGGAAGAGGTACTTCAAAAATCTTGAAAATTTTCTGAGTAGCTATTTAGATATTTAAGAGTCCAAGAAAAAATTTGGAGCTTTGGATTTGAATCTTTTTGGCAGGGCCTAATATGCATAGCAACATAATCAAATTACATTTGTTTTGATTTTTATATTGCTGCCATATAATTTGCCTAGCCATTGGAATCAATAACTTCCCAACTTTGTATAAAGGTTTATTTAAAATGTTCTAGAGTTAGGGTAAAGTCCAGTCCTCATGTTGATAAGATTAAGACATGAGTAGAAAGAAAACTTTTTAGTGAGGTCAAGTTTTATGTGCACAATTATATTGACCTCCCTTATGTTTGATAAACCACTTGTAATTGAACTTTACATAAAAGGAAAAAGTGGGATTTTACAATACCTCGGACCCAATCGAAACTATGACGAATCGGGAACGAGCGCTCCGTCGAGTCAGAGGAGGCAGATGATAGTAGCCCGCTGACTCCCGAGGAAGGTGATGGACTGGGCAAAGGCATCCAATCGTAATACTGAGCTAGGTGGATGATCAGCTCCACAGAATGGCCCTCTGGTGGGGAGAGGACCGAGTTGACCTCTCCAAAGCGTCCCGCGGAGGTGGGGAAGAAGGTCACTGTCTTGCTACACGGGAGGTGATCAGGATTGCGCATCCATCCCCAGAAACTGAACACCTCAGTGTTTTTCCTCAAGAAAGAAGCAAAATCCATGCAATCGAACAGACAATGGTCTCCCAGCACTTGACGAACGCCCTCCTCAGACCAAGCATGCAGAGGCAGGTTCTCGATGATGATGTTGGCGTGGTAGCGCCAAGTCACCGGATAGGAGCAGTCAAGCAGATATTCCAGGGGCGGATCTCAAAGTTGGAGTCCTCTGCGAAGACTCGGCCAATACTGACGGCAATGTCATGGTGTTCAGCGTTGACAAAGCGAGCGAAGAAGGCCTCCGACTGGTGGCGAGATATGGAAACATACCACTGAGGTATCAGCAGCATCTCGCAAAGAGCCCTGCTCATGTCGCTCACTGAGCAACTGTAGTTGGCGTTGCAGGTGGAGCTGAGGATAGTTGTCTCACACAGATAACGGTACTCCACAGCCATGGCCGCCACACCAACGACAGCCGCATGCCCGTGGCTCGGGCGCTCTTGGGGGAAGCCGGGAATGTAGCGATCCATAGGACCTGATTGCTTTACCACCGAGGCGAAGGACGGCTCAGGGAACACAAGGCGACTGTGGATGGGTGGAGCAGGCTTCTCTTTACGAGCAGGTGGGGTGGGGTTCGGATAGGCTCGGGCGAAGTGACGACTACGCCAGCAGTTGAGACATGTATTCGGCCCTCGGCACTTGGCAATCTGATGATCAGAGGACAGACAACGAAAACATCTTCCCTTGAAGACCTTCTTAAAGTTGGGCTTTGGCAAGCGACCGTGGTGCTTGAAAGATGCAGCTGCATTGAAGTTGTGCTGCTGGCACCGAGCTGATGTCTTATCCTGGGCAGAGGGTCTTCCCGAATCTCCGACTAGACTCCTCGGCAAGTAAGGATTGATACCTCGTCGCGAAGCTTTGGACATCACCCGTTGCCACTTCGGTGAAACACCTGTAGGTGATGGTACAACAGGGGGCAAGGCTACACCGGAGTTAAGACGGCTGGGAACTACCACCACTGGTTTTAGCCGCGGTCGAGCTTCAGGCTGGACGAGGAGTAGCAACCAGCGACGACTTCAGTGCGGGCAACTCCGAGCAAACCCGAGGAGTAATGGTCGTTGCAGGGGCGGCACACGTAGGGCCGCTGGAGAGGGGTCAGAAACATAGGCCGACTTCAATGTCCCCAACTCGACAGCTCCATTCCCTTGCTCCTCCACAGTAGCCTGAAGAGACATGGAAGACACATCCCCATCAAAGCACCACTCATAGGGAAATTAAGCCACCCTACTGCGGAGATGGTTACCACTCACCCTCTTCCTGGTCTCTAGCATTAAGATGCATGATGACCACCAACAGGGAGAGAAGAGAAGGGGATTGCCTTAACTCCGAGGTATGAGCAGCAGGATCCAACACAGAGAGGACATAAGAAGAATGGTCGTAGGCCAGGCTACTCTGCGGCGAAGGTGTTGGTCGGACCGTTGAAGAGCGAAGATCTTGCTCCTCCGAGAAGGAGGCTTCCTCACTCAACAGGGGAAGGAGGGAAAATGTGCTATCATCCACTTCATCACCCCTTACACGAACACAACCCAGCTCTATAGGACTTTTAAGAGATGAGAAAGGGGTGCAACACGGACTAGACCCGCCTGTGACAGCCATCCGGCCAGCGGTCTTGAAGGCGCACAAGTGGGGAAGGCGATGAGGAGCTTCGGTGTGACTCCTAGATCTGGGGTGGGCGACGAAGAAATGACGGAGCCAGTCGGTGGCCGAAACGAATCCGGCGAGGGGTCTGCAGGTGACGGTGTTGGGCATGGAGGAGGTGAGATGCTTGTCGGCGATGGGTTGCCGCCGACGACGGGGGACGGGAGCGGGTGGAGGGTCACTCATCGTAAAGCAACAGGGCTAAGCTTCCTCAAAAAAAAAAGTAAAATGGCTAAGCTTCACTCATCCTAATACTTATTTTTTTTGTCACTACTCTAACTATCTTCTACAAGTCTCTAAAATTTGTCCCTAATTTTCTAGGCGCAGTTCAAACATTAGTGAATCCATTTGAGCTGGAACATATCCAAAAGGTGTGGTAGATTTTGAACTAAAATTCTCCAACGTGGGCTGCTCGGAAGTCTGTTTGCAATTTTTTGGGTACTTAAACCTTTCCTAAAAGTTGAGAAGAAAATTACCTAGATTCAAGTCGTCTAAGCACTACTAAGATTTTTTTGTTTGGGCTTTGGGTCCAAGTTATATTTAAAATGTTTGAGTTTCTTCACATAGCTTGGGCTTTAGCCATATTTGAATTCAATTTGAATTTGGAATACAATTGCATATGCTGATGCAATGAGCATGCTAAGGTGCACATGATGCTACATTATGTTTAACAACATGCCATTAGAAATTGGCATGTTACACCAGTGACTGGCACTGGTACGCACTGGTACAACAAAGATCACATCCGATCGATGAGGATTGAGGAATACCACCAGAAGATTTTTTGGCAAAGGAGCAAACAAAGTATCACATAGGCAGTTACAGTGGCACATCGAATGTGTGCTTCTCTTTTCATTGGCAAGAAAACCAACAAAAAATGCAGATGCAATGGGATCAAATGAAACTAACATGTGGCATTAAGAAATCAGATTCAAACACACATGTAGGATCCAATACTTTTCTCAGACCAACATTTGCTGACCATGATCAAGTCGAAACAGAGGACGTATATGAGACAATTACAACCACAGTGTCATATAGTAGTGTGCATCAGGGCCACAGCAGTATTCACATGCTAATGAACAAAGCTTATTACTAACTCTACTACAAGGGCAGAAACCTACCAGAAAAGAGCAATCACTGCACAACCGTGATGACCATTTTAAAATCTCAGTAAACCGTCAGAGAAGATGCAACTGTTCTAATAGAATCGAGAGGCAATGGCGATGAGCTGACATAAAACTCATCCTTGCGTGGCGGCTGCCTGCCTGGAGGCGCAGATCGGGCACACGACGTTGGATTCGCGGCAGACGGCGCAGAGGCAGAAGTGCCACCGTGGGTGCAGCTTTTGCGACCCCGAACGTATACGGCAACCCGGACACCTCTCGAGGAATCGCACGACGGCGGCGCGCGCTGCTGCTCGCTCCGCTGCTACCCGGGTGTACAAGCTGCGCAGCTGCCCGACCACGACTTGGGACGGGGGCCGTGCGACTGCGACCAGGGCGTTGCAGTTAGCTGGCGCTGCTGCCCCGGTGTACAAGCTGCGCTGCTGCCCGATCATGGCTTGGGACGGGGGCCGTGCGACCAGGGCGTTGCAGATAGCTAGCGCTGCTGCCCGCTGCGCTGCTGTCCGGGTGAACCAGCTGCACTGCTGCCCGATCATGACTCGGGTCTGGGGCCGTGCTACATGGGCGTAGCAGCTAGTTGGCGCTGTTGGGAAGCCTTGCCGAGTGGGAGGGAGAGCAGGAGGTTGACGAGGGTAGATGGCGAGACTGACGGGCTCCCTGCCGCAGAGCTGGCACTGATCGACGCGCGGGTTGTTGTGGCACGCCGGGCACTGGTGGAACATACCGGCATTGCTAGGCGGCTGAGGCTGGCTGGATCCCGAGGCTCCAGCCGCCGCCCCAGGCTGGCCGGCCGTCGCGGGTGCCAGCGCCTGCATCTGAAGGCCGCATCCACGTGCGCCTTCACGGGCGGAATCCCCTCTCCGCGCGCCACTGCTCGGCGCTCGTCGCATCGAGAGGCTCTGCCCCTGCGGCAGGTAATGGGAGGTGTGTGCTCCAGGGAAGCTCGGGCGCTGTGCCTGTGACGACGACGGAACTTGCGGATGGAGTCGGGCGACTATGGCGGCGGCGAGCTGGGTCTCGGACATCCTATAGCCCACTACGAAGTTCATCTGTGACGATGACGTCCCGGTCCGCGGAGAAGGTACTGATGATGTGCGTGCAAGAACGAAGCAAACACACACGTCAGTATCCAAGAATTAAGAGGAATCCAAGAACGAGGAACTGGCATTCAAGAATGAATCGGAACGGCCCCGACCTAGGTTCCCCACGCCGCCGCGCGTAACCTCAGGGTCTTGCAGTCCCACGCTGTCACCTTGCTCGCCGCTGCCCTGGGCATCATCATCTGCGGCAGACCAAGAAAGAACCAAAAACTCCAACACCGCAAGAAGAGGGGAAAACCGGAGGAACGACACGGGCTACATTTTCTTGGGGGAGCGCACCTCGTTGGCCGAGCGGGGGCGGAGAGGAGGGGTTGCCGCCGTCGACGTTCTGGCCATCTGGACCCGACGTCGTCCTCGCCCGCGTCCTCCGGGCCGAGCCATCCGACGACTCAACGAACTGCTCGAGCTCGAGCTTCTTCCGCTTGCCCTTCTCGCGGTCGCCCATCTCGAACCCCTCTCGCGACGGAACGCGGCCGAGCAATTGATCGAATACCTTCCCTGCTCCACGGAAGACCTTCTCTGCTCCCCAAGAACCGAGGCGGATGAGCCCGGACGAGAAGGTTCTTGGAAAGGGAGGGATGCTCCGGGAGCGGGAGACAGGAAGGGGAGCGGGGAGGAGCGGAGCGTCGAGGAAGACGACGCATATATAGCAGTGGGCTCGCCGCCTGCGCCATCGCACAACCAATGGCGGTGGAATCTCTAGATTTGGAAACGGGAAGATCGAAGGGGCCTAGGCCAAGTCGCGCCGTTGTTCCGCGGTGCTTAGCGGGCCGGCTGAACGGTTGGACCAGAGGAAGTCCGTTTAGCAGTTTGGGAAATGAGGCTCAACAAACCCGTGCGCCCGTTAAAAATTCGGAACGTTCGTTTCGTGCGGGCGCGCTCGTGGGATGACACGACAGATGGCGCCCTCAGATTGGCCTGAACTTCATATTCAATTGGTCTCGTTTGTTTCCACCTATAACCAGCTTATCAATGAAAATAAACGAAAATCTTACTCAAACACGTTGCTTGAATTGTACTTAATTTTTAAGCTACTTTTTAAATAAGCCCACAAAAAATTGGAACCTGGCTTATTCAAAACGCAACGCAATTGTCCTGTTATGACTAAAAGTCCGATTTCTAATCGATACCCTTTGCATTTATTTTTATGCATCATGCCCTACATATATTCATATACATGTTTAACATTAGTCCAAATAAAGAGGAACGAGTTTAAAGTTGATTTGGAACAAAACTGTACTTAAAATGTTGAAAAGTGCGGACTAGTCCGATTTTAGTGAGGATTAGTCCGATTTCTCTCTGACCTCGATCAGACTTGTCCGTTTTTGCTGCGGACTAGTCCGATTTTGCCTCTGTACACTTTCGGACTTGTCCGATCTTATGCGGACTAGTCCAGTGTTCTAAGAATCTTTAAAAATTTGCTAAGTCTCTAGACTTGTCCAGACTAGTCCGGTGTTCCAGCGGACTTGTCCGTTTTCCTCTCTGACTAAAGTCGGACTTATCCGATTTCTTTCTGACTAACTTCGGACTAGTCCGGTCCTTTTTGGACTTGTCTGATATTTCGCGACTCTGAATTAATCCTTTGTTTTACGACTTGTTTCTTGAGTTTTACGTTAAGTGGGCCTAGAGACGTCGTGCCTAACTCTTTTAGAGCCCACATGGGACTCTAAACCGGACTCTACTCATTTCAAACTCGAAATACATCTAACCCTAGCCTCCACCTCTATATAAATAACCCCACCTCTTAGTTTGGCATCTATTTGCCGCTTTTCCACCCCACCAAAACCCTAGTTCATGGAGAGTCACCATCAAGGATGGAGGAGGAGATCCCAAGCAAAAAGAAGAAGATGAGGAAACGAAAGAGGATCAAGATCTCCATCAAGTTTCGTTCTTCATCATCAATTCATCTCCAAGTTCATCACCAACCCTAGATTATCAAGATCCAAGTGTTACCTCTAAGTTTCTTGATTCATTAGAGTCCTAAACACCTGGTATACCTTCTATTCTCTTTTTCTTACGTGAATTCAACCCGAAATCTCCAAATTCACGTCGATCTAAAAAACCCTAATCTGCTGTTCTCGCGCAGTGTGGACTTGTCCGGTCCTATGCGGACTAGTCCATTTTTCCTTGTTAAATTATGTCAAAATAATTATAAAATTAGACCTAATCAACTCCAAATTTGTACAAACATGTTAAAAGCTATTAGAACTAGCTAGTGATCATTAAAAGCAACTCATTAACAAATTCCACCTTGCACTTGCATTAATCATGCATGTCATGTCATATTGAGTAATATTTGTGCACTCTTTGATTGTGTTTCTTGTTTGTATGTTTGTTATGCGGATTAGACGGATTTGCGCTAGAGAGTGCTGTGGAGGATCTCCAGCACCAAGAGTTTGAAGGCTTTGACCCTAATCAACCGCAAGAGCAAGGCAAGTGTCCTTGAAGCATATTGATCCTGTTTTAAAATAAATGTTTTGTTTGCAAAACTGCATGCTGTGTCAATTTGATGGGAAATCCTATGGTAGGAAGTTTACTAGTTTTGTTGACCACCCTTGTCACCTGGTATATATGGTAGAGAGTCGGGAAGGGCTTTTTACCTCTTGCTTCGCTTAATCAACTCGGATGAGAAAACAACTATACCACTCAATTTTACTAGCATGAATGAGATTATGGTTAACATGAACTGGTTAAATATGATATGGTAGTGGGTGATGTAAGCAAGCCTGGTATGTGGATGGGTTGGATGTATGATGGTTTTGCTTGCTTTAGGTCTAAGGACCGGTTCGTAGAGCGACCATCCAGGATTTATAGTGCCACCATGAGGCCAAGTATGGGTGCAACGTCGCTGATTAATTAGGGCTTTGTCAGTGCTATTTGGACCATTAAGGATGCTCGAAGAAGTGGTAGTTGGATTGGGTTTGTTGATGATTGGTGGGACTACCCTGGGATCTAAATGGCTCAAGAGGGGGCCCTTGGTTGAAGATGTGCTCAGTTGGAGACATCGCCACAGGTGAAAACTCAGTGGGGTCTAAATAGGCTAGTAATCCCTTTGTAAAGGGTATTTTGTGATTTCTTAGCCACACACCTACGGAAGTGTGAAACAACATAATTGAGATTTTATAGTCATCGAAAGGTGATGAAATCACAAACACGTGAGTAAAGCGGTACAACCTTTGCATAGTGTGTCTAAAACTATCATGATAGTCGTGCTCCCGGTTATGAGTAACATGAACCCTCACATGATTAGAGGAAAATTGAGATTTGGTATGGTTATGGTTGGTATTATGGTTATAGATGGTTATGAATTGAATTCTGGTATTGAATATGGATATTGGTATATGATGAAGGATGTGGAATATGGACTGGTATTACGATAAATACATGGCTTATGATGAGTTTATTTTATATACATGTAATATATTGCTTTTTAAATGTTTTAATGTACATTTCAGCACTCCACCATTATTATATTCGTCATTTGAATTAGCTACATATCATACTTTCCACACTTGCTGAGTACGACATGTACTCACTCTTGTAATTTCCCCAGCAACAATTGCAGGTCAGGATTGGGAGTTTAACGATGATAATGCAGAGTTCTAGGTCATGACTGCCGTCAACTTTGCCTGTGGTGTTGCATGGAGTTGCGCTATACCCTATTGCTTATGTTGCCTAGCTGTTTAGTTTGCTTGTTTAGTTTATTTCCGGTGCATTAGTTGGAACTTGTCATTAATATTCATTAGAACTTGTATTCGAGGATGTTATTAATTGTGTAATAGAATCCGTCAATTAATCTTGTTCTTTGGTAATTGTCTGTATATCCTTTTGTGATGCACTTGTGTATGTGTGTTAAACATTCTGGGTACACATATACTGCAGTTGGTTCATTTTCGAAAATGGGTGTCACATCCCTCTACCTCGCAACTTTTCATGCCACCGACTCCCTCACGTCCGCATCCGCCTCCAAGCGTGGCGGCACCATCGCCCGCGGCGTCGCCCTCCTTATCTTGCCTTCCCTCCGTCAACTACGCTCGACGGCGTCGTCGATCGACCGCCATTTATCTGGTCATTGGTCCACTTCGTCCCCATTGAAAATGGCAAATTTGAGGTGGAGTCGCAAGTGCATCCGTCGTAGAGGAGCAGCTCCATGCCGTCGTACACGACCTCGTGCAAGCAGTCAACGAGGAGCGGCGCGTGACGAGCAGCGAGCGGCACATGGTGTTGGTGACGAGCCTCTACAAAAAGGGGTCGAACACCACTTTCGAGAGGGCGAGTTCACGATGTATTAGATTTACATACACATTATATATTTTAGAGATCAACGAACAAAGCTCACTTGTATCCCATTTTTCTACGCTTTTAGAGCTAACAAAGATCTCAGACGACTCACACTTAACCTAGGGACCTCTCGCCTGAACCAGTATAAATATTTTATTTGTTAGCTTGCCATTCTGAGACGAACGTGTAACAAAACGATTACTAGTCGGTACTCAAAACACCAACACATACTTTATATCTACAAGCATCCATTCTTTAATATTTTCCCTCTTTTGCTCTTTATATTTCCTCTCTTTATTTCCTTAACTTTATTCCCTTTTCATCTCTTCTTTTCCTTTTATTCTCTTCTCTTCATTTTTATTTTATTTTTTCTCTCTCTTTTCTCCCTTTTATTTTATTTCCTTTTCCTCCATGTTTTTCCATTTATTCTCGAGGCTGTCTAAATTCAGGTGTCTGAAATTTAAGAAATTTTTAGGCACCGGGTAATTAGAAGTTAATTATTATCATTAACTATTAATCATTGTAATTAATTTAATCCTTCATTCTATAGGTCAGTCAATCACAAATTTTCTTATTTGATTATTTTACAATTACCATAATCCTAAAAAATTACGAATTACAATTGAAAAATAAAAAAGAACTTACCTTCACTGTTGTCGTGCCCGCGGGAGAGGCGCGTGCCGCATGATTTCAGGCGCCGGATCAGGCGCATGTAGAATAGCGTTTCCGTTTATTTTTTTTTGTTTTTCCTTTTAATTTTATGGTTGAACCTTCTCGCGTCCCTATTTTTATTGTCCTGACACCCACATTTTCCTTCGTTCTCCTCGCGCCGCCCACCACCCTCTGCTCCTCGCAACATCCGCCTCCTCCTTTCCTCTGTGCGCCGCCTTGCCTCACGCAAACACCGCCTCACCATCCTCATGATCCACCGCCGCCTGCACCCACCGCTTCATCCACCTCGTCGGTTTCGTTCACAGATGGGAGCCTGCTGCTCCGATGCCGAAGCCTCCCTAGCCAAGCTACTTCTCCCATCGCCGGTGCCACCCCCTTCTGTTGTCTCCCGTCGCTCACCTCCCTGCTTCTCTCGGTCGACCGCGTCTCGCCTCGTCGCCATCTCGTCCCACCTCTCCCATTCCTCGTCGGCCGCCGCTTTCGTCGATTCCGCCTCCGTCATCCTCCCCTTCTTCACCCTGCATTGCAGAACCGAAGATCGCATGCTATCGCGAGCGCGAACAGAAAAAATGGAGATGCAGCCGCGCTAGGCCGAATAAAAAATGGGAATGATAATTTGCAGGTGCCCGACTGCGGGTGCAGGTTTCAAGCGACTGTGCACGAGCGCTCGAGCGGGTGCGCAGCACAGGGTACACGATGATTATTTTTTTGTTTCTTTTGTTATTTGTTAATCTGTAATTTGTAAGGGTTTATTAACAAATAATTTTGTGATTGATCAACCTATAGTATTAAGGGTTAATGATTACTTACAAATATTAGTTATTACTAGTAGTAATTAGTTGCTAATTTCATGCACCTGAAATCTATACAGCCTAAAAAAAGAGTCGGAGCCACGGCTGACTCGATCGGGAGATAATAAATGGAGTCGCGAAGTCCATCGATAACAAAATGCTGGGTCAATATGGACCGTCCGCATGCACACGGGACACGTGGTCCAGGCGGGGAAGCACGCCACGATATGCATCAGGTATTCACACAAAAAAATCATGCCCTACCTGGAAGATCTATCTGTCGTCGCCATGGAGTTCCATTCTGCGTCGGCCATCGTCGGTGGTGCCGTGACTCGGCGCCACCTCCACATCAAGGGCTACTGTCACACCAAGTTGCTTCCCGTGGACGAGTGCATATACTCCCAACCTTTTCAGCGTCGGGGGCCGGACGTGGCGCATCGTGGATCACTACTACAAAAAGCATTTTTACAGGCGCCTCAAATTTTCAAACACAGGCGGTCTTTAAAAATATGCGACTTTCATGATGAATGATATAATAACCACCTGTGATGAAAGAACAACACATGCGGATTTTAAAGAACAACCGTCTAGGTAAATACACGATCTTCACAGGTGGTTCTTAATTAAGAACCGTCTGTAATGCAATGAACTTCACAGACGGATTTTAAGAAACAACCGTCTGGGTAAATACATGATCTTCATAGACGGTTCTTAATTAATAACCGCCTGTAATGTAATGAACTTCACATACGGTTCTTAATTAACAACGGTCTGAGAAGATCATGTATTTTCAGTGACAGTCATTGTTTAAGAATCATATGTAGTTGTTCAATTATCATAAGTGGTTTTCATTGAAATTACAGGGATGTAGTCGTTGCAATTATCACAACCGTATGTAGTCGTTGCAGGGAAAATTGTATCAGGAAAAAAACACAGATGAGCGGATACTAGTACAGTAATGCATTATAGGAAATGCTCGATCACCAGTGAGGCTGGCTTAATTGTGATAATACACCATTAGAGGCTTTGCAATTGTTCAAAGATAATTTCTTTACACACTGAACAAAAATCATGCTACATTCATTGTAGATCGACGATGAAGCTCCTATCGATCAATCTAAATTGTACCGTCCTGCTTGCTCCTGAACACGTCTCTTATATTCCGATGGATCCTGAAAATATTGACATTATTTAAAATAACAAATGTTGAAGGAGGAATGAATAACCTACATTGGTCACTAAGTCAAAGTGTCATCTAACCTTGATAAGTAGATTATAGCAATCATTTTCAACATCAGGCACATTTGGCTGATGCAGCAAACACTGAACTTCAAGTAGTATAGTTTTGATTGTAAAAGCACTGCACCACCCCTACGAAATATAATTTAAGCAATATAAGAAACCAGTTCAAATAAGTTCGACAACAATTATAAGTAATAATTACATGAACAAAATAGGTCTATCTTACAGTCTCTTGATCAAGAATCCCAATGCAGAGTGCTCGCGAACGATGGACATTTGGGTGGAAGAACCCAATTAGAAAGGCGCATTTTGGAGGCACCAAGGGATAGTCCTCAGAGAAGGAGATTGTCAGGGGGTAGTAACCATCTTCCCATTCAGTCTGCAAAAGAAATTTATTAATAGGAGGACGATGGCTAAACGCATATTGTGCTTGTTCTTCATGACTTACCCCTTATTTACTAGGGACGATGCACTGCCACTTCAATAAATCTCCCGATTTAGGCTTCGCAGAAAAACCCTACGCGGAGAAATTGAAAATACCAAAAACAAACAAGACAGAAAAACAAACTACAGTTAAGTTCATCAGTCCATTACAGATACATATGTATATACAACCATGAGACCGGTGTGCCATATGTACATACATGGGGATGGTTCTTGCGCCACGCCAAGCGCTCCCCCTTCAATCGGCTACACGCCCGAGACATCATTATCTGAAAGACCAAACTTCTAAACTTCCAAATTATTGAGTCCAAAAGCATATGTACACAAATGCAAAAGGACACAATCCATATACCAACATTGTTCTAAGTTGATTTCAGAAGATACAAATATATACAATATATATCATCTCGCATTGCTATATACATTTTTTCCAGCATTGACATCTTCTCGCATATAGGGTTTCAAATTCTTTTTAATGCTTCTCTCTACGCGCTTGATGTTTTCTGGTTCGGTGAAAAGGTACATCTCTTCATACTGATTATATTCCTCTTCATTATCTCCCACATTCTCAACCCCAACAATATTTTGCTTTCCAGAAACAACTACGTGCAACTTCTCAGTTTCTGGATCTTGAACATAAAAAACTTGTACAACATTATCGGCGAGAACCCACTGGTCATCTTTGTAACCCACTTTATTCAAGTCTACCAGTGTCAGCCCGTAATTGTCCACTTTCAAACCATCAGGATGTTTGACCCATTGGCACTTAAATACGGACATTACCATTCTTTCGACATAATCGAGTTCCCATATTTCCTCTATGAACCCGAAGTATGTGGTCTTCTGCCCTTGTGAATCATAAGCCTCAATACGAACATCACTATTTTGTGCAACACTCTTACCGTCTTTTTCTTTAATGTAAAATGTGTAACCATTGATGTCATATGCTTGCCATGATGTTACCAAAGCAGATGGGCCAAAAGCTAACTTCTTCATTGTTGCCTCTTTTATAGTGTTTCTGTATGATATATTTTTGTCCATTAACCATTCAGTGAAACATCTTCTGTGCTCTTTCATGATCCAGTCCTCTGTGCGGTCTTGATTTTTATCATGAAACTCAATTTGGTGTTCCTCTATGTATGGCTCAGCTATTGCGAGTTGTTGTAGTACACCAAAATATGCACGGTGTACATTATTGTAATCTTGAACAATAAAAGTTTTCTTACCCACTTTGCCTCTCCCATGTAGTCTACCCTCATGTACCGGTATAGGCACACCTATCAATTTTCCATCTTTGATGTAATCAGCGCAACCCTCAATCACTTCTTCAGTGGTGTATCCTTCCATAATTGAACCCTCTGGGTGAGCACGGTTCCGCACATAACCTTTTAATACTCCTAAATATCTCTCCAACGAAAACATATGATGTAAATATAGTGGCCCCAATGCTTTTATCTGATCAACAAGATGTATGATTAGGTGTACTTGCATATCAAAAAAGGATGGTGGGAAACACATCTCAAGCTTGCACATTGTCTCGACGATGTATGTTTTCAGATAGTTTAAATCTTCACGTGCTATCACGTTTTGTGATACTGCATTGAAGAAGTAAGACAAACGTGTGATGATAACTTTTATATGCTTAGGTTTCATTACTCTTATTGCAATGGCAAGGAAAACTGTCATCATCATGTGACAGTCGTGAGAATTATAACCGAATAAAGACAAGTCTTTAATCGAGACTAGTTTGCGGATATTGAATGAGAAACTTGTGGGCACTTTGATCCCACGCAAGCATTCGCAAATTGCTTTTTTTTTTCTTCTAGCGTCAAGTTGTAGCTACCTGGGGGAAGGTAATGCTTCCCGTTCGCCTTTTCTACTGGATGAAGCTCTGGTCTCAAATCAAAATTTACTAGGTCCATACGTGAATTTAATCCGTCCTTTATTTTCCTCGGCATGTCCAGCAAGGTCCCAATGATGCTGTCAAATAAATTCTTTGTAACGTGCATCAAATCAATACTATGGCAAAATTCCAGATTCTTCCAATATGGAAGATACTTGAAAAAAATTGATTGTTTCTTGAAAGCCATGTCAGTTGTATCATCCGAAGATGTACTTTTCTTTCTCTTAATTTCTTTACTATTTTTTCCCTTACCGAAAGCAATATGAATGTTCTTGACCATTTCAAACACAAGTTTTCCACTGTAAGGTTTCGGTGCAGTATCTTTTTCGATTTTGTTATCAAATTGTTCTTTCGTCTTCCTATACTTGTGTGTATCTGTCAAGAACCGTCGATGTCTCATGTACACCGTCTTTCTGGATGAAGTGAGGTATAGAAATCCAGTTCTATCCACGCACCTAACGCAACCTTTCTTCCCTTTCATTTGTCCCGATAATGTAAACAGTCCGGGATAATCATGCACGTTAACGAATATCATTGCTCTTAGCGTGAAATACTCCCGCTTGTACTCATCCCATGTACGTACCCCTTCATTCCACAATTTTGCCATATCTTCCATTAAAGGTTCCAAGAACACATCAATTTCGATGCCGGGTTGTTTCGGACCTTGGATAAGAACAGATAATAAGATATATTTCCTTTTGTGATACAACCACGTCGGTAGGTTGTACATCGTTAAGACCACGGGCCATGTGCTGTGTATGCTCCTTTTTTCACCAAACGGATTCATTCCATATGTACCCAAGGCAAACCTCACATTTCTGATTTCCTTCGCAAATTCTGGATACTGAATATCAAAATTTTTCCACTGCGTTGCATCACCAGGGTGTCATATATGTTTTTCATTCTTCTTGCGTTGCTCGGAATGCCAACGCATAAGTTCAGCCTCCCTAGGGTTTGAGAACAAACACTTCAAGCGATCAATTACCGGAAGGTACCACATCACCAAGGCATGAATTTTTCTCTTATTCTTCCCGTCTGCATCGCCAGAAGTATCGTCATCGTCACCTTCAGGACCAATAATAAACTTCTTATTCTTCTGAGTCTTTTTCATGTTGGTAACATACTGGTGATTGTAGTCCTTCTTATATCTACTGACACCACAAATGGGGCATCTAGTTGCGAGCTCATGCTCTTTGCGATACAGAATACAATGGTTCACACAAGCGTGTATTTTTATCACACCTAGTGCCATCGGGCAAAGAAGTTTCTTCGCTTTATAAGTGCTTCTGGGCAGTTTATTTGGATTTGGAAGAATTTCTGCCAGAAGATTCAAAAGATCAGAGAAACTACAATCGGACCATCCGTGCGTAGCTTTCAACTTTAGTAGTTCTAAGACTGCACGTAATGTAGTAAAATCTTTATCACGACCATTTGATTCATCATATAAAAGCTCTGTCGCCGCATTCTGCAATATCTTCATTTTACTTAAACCTTTGCTTGCTCCCATAGAAGTCAATACATATGGTTCAATGTGACGCAACATCTCCTCACAATCGAACTCATCATCATCATCACCAACTTGATTGTCACTACCATCATCGATATGAACATTATCATCATTTGAGCCTCTCTCATCATCTTTATCCACATCATGTGTATCTAACTCACCATGCTATGTCCATATTGTGTAGTTATTTTTGAAACCTCTTTTCACCAAATGAGATTGGATTACTATAGTATCCATCCAAGCAATCTTATTTTCGCAGTCGATACATGGACATAATATGTCATCTATCTTTTGCAACTTCGCATGTCTCTTGGATGCTTCAATAAAATTTGCAACATTATGAATGTACATAGGATCGGGTCTTGGCATGCTATACATCCACGCTCGACGGTCCATGCTTCAATAACAGAATTTTTGTATTTTCTTTTCTTACTACACGCATATGCATTTTATGAAATTATAACAATTCTGGACTTCTTCAATAGGATGCAATTCATGGATAATGAAAAGTTGGAGCGCAAGACAGGTATCCTTGACCCTACTAGGATTGCAAAGTCGCTATTCGACGTCCAGGCGAATCGAGACTCAGGATAGTACAAACACCTGAACAAAAAAGATTTTGAAAAAGCAATTGCAAAACTTAAGAAGGATAGAAGGACAGAAGTTGCAGCTTACATAGTACATGCGATGTTTAACTTTGTCCGAGATGGCAAGGACTTCGTAAAGGCTCCGTACCACTTCGAGTAAGTTCGACACATGACATTGAAATAGCAATTATTGGTAATTGTTAACACGTGTGTTTGTATGTTTGCAGTAATCACTACATAATGATCTTCATCAAGCCAACGCAGGGAATGACAACAGTCTTGGACTCGGCCGATTTCTCACCAGATCGTTACAAAGATTTCCTTTCCATTTTGAAACTGTACGTTTATTCAATAATTTTAATTTATGCACATTTAGAATGTGTTGACAAGTTTTATATGACATTTCTTGTATTACAGCACTTGGCGGTTTTACGCGGAACAGCTTGGCAGTCAGAGACCTCCTAATACGAATGCATTGAACATTAAAACGTATTATGCTTGTCCGAAGCAGCCTGCTGGGAATGTCTTATACGGGTATTATGTATGCGAGCATCTTCGGACCGCCGGCGTATATAGAGTGAATCGTGAGGATGTAAGTTATCCTTAATGTCGATACCTTATTTTCTTACTTTTGTGTTTCATTTTTATTGTAACTAGCATAGTTTAATGCTTATATTCTCTGCTGTTCAATATTACCAGAAACATTATTTTCATATTTTGATTCCAACTTCAAAATTCAATTGCTCATAGTACAACTGCTCCAAAAATACCAAACAAATTCCTGTATACTCTCACTTTGATCTATACTTTGACATTGTTCAAACCAATATATTCTAAACCTTGTTATGTGTTATATTGCAGCACACTAAGAATCTGAACGAAGAATGGCCGGTTTGTAGAAGTATTCCTAGTGGAGGAGCCGACAGGATTGCTGCTGAACTCTGTGAGTTCATTCGTCGTGAAATTTTGCACAAAAAGGGAAGTTCTTTGATGAGAATTGTGCAACTAGTTGATGTGCCAGAACTTTGCGACTATGCCAATAGAAACAGTTTTTAGTGAAAACTTGTAAACTTTGAGATGAATTGTATCTGTAACTTGTACATATGTATATTGTTTTAGTGAAATTGACTTCTGTGATGATAATATTGTTGACTTTTGTTCTGTGATGATATTGTTATTTTTTGTTCTGTGATTATATTGAATTGACTTGGAAATTAGAAATAACAGCAGTAGTATTGCATAGGTTATACCTTATCACAGGCGGTTATTAACCAACGGCTGGGCATGACTGTGAAAAACAATTATCACAGGCGGCTAGATACAAGTAAAGAACCATCTGTGATAACCTAATTTTCACTGGCGGTGACTGTTATGGTAGAAACCGGCTACGTTAAAAGGTCATCACAGACGACTGATGTAGGTAAACGTTCGCCTGTGATAACACAATTATCATAGGCGGTTAGTTATGCTTCAATACTCGCCTGTGAAGACACATTATCATAGACGGTTAGTTATGCTTTAATACCCACCTGTGATAAGACATTTATCACAGGCGGTTATATATGCTGCACGACCCGTTTGTGATAAAATATCTTCACAGGCGGCTAGCCTAAGTAAAGAACCGCCTATGATAATGTGTCTTCGCAGACGGTATCACTTCTCCGCCTGTGAAATTGCAGATTATCACAGGCTCTTCGTTTCAGGCGGTTTTAAAAGCCGTTTGTGATAATAGGTTTGGAGCCGCATGTGATGAAGTTTATTGTACTAGTGGACTGCCCAACAGACATACTTATCATGGGTCTCCTGGACATCGCCCACAGCCGCAACATACTCATCACCGCCGACCTCGACGTCACTTTCTCTGAGCCTGCCTACGCAGACACCAGGTTCCTCTTGCTCAATCGGGCTGGGAACGAGATGCCTGCTCACACCTAGACAACAGGCATGTGTACGTACAGATTTCTGGGAGACGCCAAAGGCATCTTCTTCGAGAGGGAGTCTGTGGAGGCGCCTGAGTGTCTAGCCAATGACTGCCTCAAGGTTAGGGTGGAGGAGATAACTGTTTTCATGGGAGTTCGTAGCAAAAATAGAGGGACCATGGCGTCCGCGGTAATACCTCCCTCCGACCTGCACCTACATGTGGGCAACCTCCTCGTGTCCATGGACGGCGCTGACATCACGTTTCAGGTTTCCGGCAAGATGTTCAGGGCGCACGGATGCATCCTCGCAGCTCTGTCACCGGTCTTCAAGGCGGAGCTCTTTGGCGCCATGAGAGAGCAATGCCGCCACCGAGGTCTGCATATGGATACATGAGATGGTGCCTCGCGTGTGTAGCGCCTTGCTACACTTCGTGTACACGTACTCCTTGCCACTAGAGAGGACGGGGCAAGGAGAAGAAGAGGTTATGATGGCTCAGCATCTGTTGGAAGCGGCGAACAGGTACGACATGCCGAGGCTCAAGATGACCTGCGAGGAGAAGCTGTGCAGGTGCTTGGACAACCGCACGGCTGCCACCACGCTTGTGTTGGCTGATCAGCATCACTGCCAGAGGCTCAAGAAGGCTTGCTTGGAGTTCCTTAGATGCCCGCAAGTTCTGAAAGCGGTCATGGCAACCGATGGCTTTGACACTACGTAAGAATTTCAAATAGGAGATAGAGATTAGAGATGAGTCCAAAAACGATTGTCTCTGTCAAAGTGTGTGAACAACACTTTCCCTAGACCTGCTTTGAGAGCAGCCCGTAGAGGTTCTTTTTTAGACGGGGGCTTAGTCTCCGGTAAGGTCGTGCGTTTGAGATATTATGGTGAGACAGTTGTTTTATATAGTTTGGGCCGTCAGAGCGTTATACCCTACTCCCCAGTGAGGTTTGTATTGCTTGAGTGTCTCAATGTGTGTGAGTTTAAAAGATTGGATTTGAGTCCCCTTGTAACGGTGGCAGTTCGATCCTTTTATAGTCAAGGTCGGATGCCTTATAAGTGGGGTTCGGGGCACGATAGATGGCCCCGGCTTGATCTTATTCTATACAAGATCTAAGGATTCTTGTATAAGCTGCCTCTGACTGCGGCTTGAAGACCTGCTGTCTTGCTGCTTCGGACGCCAGTGGCTATGTGTAGTCGTTGAAGATGATAGAGAATGTCCCATCCGTCTTGTCGATGTAAACTACTCACTTGGCAGTGTGGGGTAGCCCTACGGTGCCTTCACTACGCTGTGACTGGACGCAATGGTACATAACAGGGGCGTGCGCCGCACCTATGGGCCTGGGTGGGGCGCGTGACTGGATAGGATGCACCGCCCTTTACTCTTTGGGGCCCATGACTCATTGTAGGTCGTGGGAAACATGCCAGCTCCAGAGCCCTCCTCAGTGGGAGGAAGCGCCTAGAGGCAGAGGACGCTTGGCAGCTTCGGAGCCCTCCTCGGTTGGAGCAAGGGATCGAAGCTGGAGGACGCATGGCAGCTCTGGAGCCCTCCTCGGTGGAG
Source organism: Tuctoria greenei (assembly GCA_036927565.1). Classification (NCBI taxonomy): domain Eukaryota; kingdom Viridiplantae; phylum Streptophyta; class Magnoliopsida; order Poales; family Poaceae; genus Tuctoria; species Tuctoria greenei. The sequence goes on along the minus strand of JAYESD010000007.1, from coordinate 161,976,348 downwards.
CAAGGACCCAAAGCCAGAGGATGCAAGGCAGCTCTGGAGCCCTCCTCAGTGTGAGCAAGGTCCTGGAGCCGAAGAATGCGTGGCAGCTCCAGAGCCCTCCTCGGTGGGAGTAAGGGCTCGGAGCCATACGACGTGAGGTAGCTCTGGAGCCCTCCTTAGTAGGAGCAAGGGCCCGGAGTCGGAGGACGAAAGGCAGCTCCGGAGCCCTCCTCGGTGGGATCAAGGGTCTGGAGCAGAAGGACGCATGGCGGCTCTGGAGCCCTTCTCGGTGAGAGCAAGGGCCTGGAGTCGAAGGACGCGAGGTAGCCTCAAAGTCCACCTTAGTGGAGAGGTCGGGTCCAGAGCTTCTTCTAGCTTGTATGCGTGGGTACTCGGTCTGCAGGATACTGACAGTGGCACCTGAGCCCACCTTAGGAGAGGTGACGATCCCGCAGGTGGGGCCTTCATCTTTTCTTGTAAAAGTGATGCCAGTGGGCCCCCTGGTGGCACCGGAGGTCAGAGAAGTGACATCGACGACCACCACTTCCCTACTCTTTAGTTTCATTATGGCTTATGATCCTTAGCTAAGATATGGGCATGGGTAATTTGGTGCGACAACATTCAATGTATGGTCGCTACCTTGCTCAGGGCATGAGTCGTGCGGCCCTCTGTACTCAGCTGTCAGCACTGGGAGGCAAGATGCACAGGCTTAGGGTGCAGAACCAGGCTAAGCAGGTTGCACACCCTGGACCTCCAGCTCGATGTTAGTCTTTCGGGAGTGAGAACCATTCAGCGCCATGGACCCCAAACAAGAAAACGACCATCTGCCTCCAAACACATTGCAGGTACCTCATGCGGGCCTGCCCTTAGTAGGATACCATAACTCCGACTAGGACGAGACAGGGAAAGAGTGAATGTGCATACGAAAGGCAATATGCAAAAACGAGCATAACTTCATGAACATAAAATTAATGCATAATTAAATGAACATGGAAATATAGTGCGACAATATCCAAGTTATAGTTACTGCCTTGCTTAGGAGTATGAGTCGTCCGACCCCCTAGTACTTAGTTGCAACGCTGAGGAGGCAAAGTGTACACGCTTAGGGTGTAGTACCAAACAAAGCCGGCTACACACTCTGGACCCCCGCTGGCATTAGCAGAAGTATGAGTCGATGGGCCCCAAGTACTCAGCCGCTGCGCTGGGGAGTCAAAGTGTACACGCATAGGATGTAGGACCAGGCTAAGCAGGCTATACACTATGAACCTCCCACTGGCGTTAGCCTTTTAAGGGAGGGACCGTTCAACACCAGAGGTCCCAAGCAAGAAAATAACAAATAGACCCAGGATTCTACGACTGCTGCCTTGTTCAGGGTGTATGTCGTCTGCCCCCTAGTACTCAGCCGTAGCGCTGGGGAAGCAGAGTGCGCACACTCACGGTACGAAACAACGATAAGCATGCTCCACACCCTGGGCCTCCCGCTTGGTGTAGGCCTTTCATGGGGGAGATCATTTGGTATCACGAGACCCCAAACAAGAGGACATTCTAAAGGCCCCAGATACACCATAGTTACATTAAGCAGACTCACACGCTATTCACGCTCACACCAGACAGCGACGTTGTTGCCGTGGTGACCGAAAGCCATTTGACGTACTGCCCATGAGACCCTTAGAGGCCCCCTGGTAGGTGTGGCCACCTGGTTGGGCACGCCTACCACTTAGTCGCAGGATGTCGTCGGCGGTCTCCCGGCAGAGCGCGAGAGCTTGGGTAGTTGATGCCTGCGGGCCCCCCTATGGAGCGTCAGGCTTGAAGGTTGATGCTCTCGGGTCCCCTAGGGAGTGCTGGGCTTGACAGTTGATGGTGGCGGGCCCCCCGGGGGGCGCCAGATTTTATTTGAGATGCATGGTCGTCGTTGAAGAAGTCTTCCTCGGCGATGGTGACAAGGTAACCGCTGAATCGAGGGAGTGCCAACCCTCAACGTGCAGAACGTCGATGGCGGGCCCCTTGGGAGGTGCTGGAGCTGGATGCTCCGATGGCACCCACCCTCAATGTGTGGAACATCAATGGCGGGCCCCTGGGAGGTGATGGAGCTGGAAGCTTCGGCGGCGGCCACCCTCAACATGAGGAATGTCAATAGCGGGCCCCCTGGGAGGTGCTGGAGCTGGATGCTCTAGTGGTGCCCATCCTCAACGTGCAGAATGTCGACAGCGACCCCCCTGGTTGGTGCCAGAGGTGGATGCTCCAGTGGCGCCCATCATCAACAATAAGAACGTTGATGGTGGATGCTCCAACGGCGCCCATCATCAACAATAAGAACGTTGATGGCTGGTCCCCTAGGAGGTGCCGAAGTTGGATGCTCTGGCAGAAACCACCTCAACGTGCAAAACGTGGATGGCGGGCCCCCTGGGAGGTGCCGAAGTTGGATGCTCTAGTGGCGCTTTCCCTCAATGTTGGTGGTTCACCATTGCGTGGAGGTGTGAATATCTTGGAGGTAAAGCTCCTAACTTGCACGCCAAGTGTTGAAGTGTGCGAACGACACTTCCTCTGGACCCGCTTTGAGAGCAGCCCGCGGAGGTTCTTTTTTGGACGGGGGCTTAGTCTCCGGTGAGGTCGCGTGTTTGAGGTGCTACGGTGAGATGGTTGTTTTACGTGGTTTGATCCACCGGAGCATAATACCCTACTCCACGGTGAGGTTTGTATTGCTTGAGTGTCTGAGTGTGTGTGAGTGTAAAAGATCGGATTCAGGTCCCCTTGTGAAAGCATCTAGGCCCCCTCATGTAGTACGGTTTTGGTGATTAATGACAACCATTGAACTTTACTAATGAATTTGTGAATGCAAGGTCCCCATAAAAACTCAATAAAATGAAATGAACATGTCATTGGAGACCCATAGATACTCAACTTTCGAGATCAAATTCATGAGATAAAGACAAGATGTGAAGGCTCTATGTCTAAGTCACTCAATCAAAAATTGACAACATACAATGCTTAAGAATCATCAGAGAGCCTTGTGGAACAAATGTCTAAGAGGTCATTCGAGCAAGACACAAAAGATTCACTCAAAACAGCTTGTAGCAAACAAAATCAACTCACCGGATCAACCGATGATTTCCAAAATGAACACATCGGTCGAGTTGATTCAACTGAAGAAAAAGACCTCAGACAAATGAACTCACCGGATCATCCGATGTGAAGGGCTCAACAACATCGGTGCATCAGTACAGTTTGCAGTACAATTGGACCAAGTGAAGCACCGGATCATCCGATGTGCAGACTTACACACATCGGTTGATCACTCCAGTAAGCATCAAGATCAAGCAAATTCTGGAGGAAGAGCCACCGAATCATCCGATGAGAAGACAGGGGGCAACATCGGTCTAATAACGGTAATATCTGACAAAATGACATCAGCCAAAGTAATTACACCGATGATAACTAGAGGGGAGACATCGGATCATCCGGTGTTCACAGTAAAGTTCTGTCAGCCTACTTTTCCAACGGCTATTTCAGTTAAGCTGGCTATAAAACCCCTCTAACCCTGTCATTCCGAAGAGTCTTGATCACCTGAAGCCAACTACACATCCAAGAGCATTCAAGACTATAGAGCATACATTTCCACACTTTTAGATCATTTGTAATAGGCTAGAGAGAAGCTTGTGTGCGTTCTTTCTTTGTGATTGAACTCTCTAGGCTAGTGAGAAGTTGAAGAAGATCGTTCCGAAGCTTGCCAAGGTGTGTGTGGAAGCCCGGAACATCGAAGGTTGTACAAGGCTTGAGCTCCACCTTGCCGGAGATGGCGAACGGAGAAGATTAGTGAAGACCCCATTGTCTCGGTGACATTGGAAGTGGCAAAACCCTTCGGTGGGTGCCACAACGTGGACGTAGGAAGATCCTTGCGATCTTGCTGAACCACGGGATAAACCTTCGTGTCCCCTAGCGTTTGCATTTCTCTCCCTCTCTTTACATTATGCAATCTTTACTTCACAAGTTATATCTACGTTGATTGCATAGTTAGAACCGCATTGGGAATTGGGCTTAAGTAGTTCGTTTTTAATTGCCTTAAAATTTGAAAGAAAGCCCAATTCACCCCCCCTCTTGGGCGTTTCGATCCTTACAATTGGTATCAGAGCAAGGTTGCTCATAGGATCATTCTAGCTTCACCGCTAGAGAGAAAAAATGGCCAAGGTTGGGGGTTCGGTTCCTATCTCCGAGGGCAAGAATTTTGCCTATTGGAAAGCACGCATGCGCACTTACCTTGAGGCTATTGCCCCCGAAGTTTGGGAAGCGACTCATGCGGGATTTGGAGAACTTAACTATGTGGGTGATCAAGTTAAGTGGGATGCTAAGGCTAGGAATGCTATTTATGAATGCATAAGTCAAGATGTCTTCTCTAGGATTGCTAGTAAGGAGAAAGCTTGTGAAATTTGGGCTTGCTTGATAGAAATCCATGAGGGCTCATCTCGTGTAAAGGAACTTAAATATCACATGCTCAAAGCTAAATATGATGAATTTAAGATGCTTCCTCATGAAAATGTTAATGAAATTTTTTCACTCTTAAATGTTCTTATTGAGGAAATTAATGCTCTTGACATTGCGTCTCTTGGCAAGGGACTTATTAACCGCAAGATCCTCATGCTCCTTCCCAAGCCGAAGTACAACATCATCAACTCCATGCTCCAAAAGGAATCACTTGACAACATTGAAGTTTCGGAGCTCATTGGAGAAATACACGCTCATGAGATGAGTGTACTTGGGATGATGGAGCAATCATCATCAAAAACAATTGCTCTAAAGGCCTCCACCAAGAAGACAAGCTTCAAGAAGAAGAAGGTGGTTGAGCCTAGCTCAAGTGAAGAAGAGCAAGCGTCAAGTGAAGATGACGATGATGAGCTTGCCTTGATGATGAGAAAGTTCTCACGCTTGAACTCCAAGATCACTAAAAAGGGATACACCTTTGATCCCAAGAAGAAGGCATTTCTACCAAGAAGAGACGATCGCAAGATATGCTACAATTGTGGAGATCAAAGCCACATATCCTATGATTGTCCAAAACCGGACAAAAGGAGAGAGAACTACAAAGGCAAGCAACGCAAGCTTGAAGAAAGTGATGATGATGAAGAAGAAGCCAAGCCCAAACCAAGAGCCTTTGGGAAGAAGAAGCAAGACAAGGGCAATAAGGCAAGACTCTTCCCAAAGAGGAGAAGTGGTCCACAAAATGTGTTTATGTGTGAGGCAAATGAATGGGTCACCGACGAAGAAACAAGTGATGAAGAGAGTGAAGAAGAAGAAGAAAGCTTGGCCGGCCTTGCCATTGCCAACCATGATGACTCACCTCTTCCTCCACCACCCATGTGCCTCATGGCTAATGGTAACACCAAGGTATGTGACGACTCTAGTGATGATGAGCTTTCCCCCGATGATTTAACTTCTTTGATTAATGAATATCATGCTATCATTAAGAGAGAGAAGAGTAAGGTTAAAACTCTTGAAGAAATTCGTGCTAAACTTGAGAGTGCTAACCTTGATTCGCTTGACAAGTATGAAAGCATACTTAAAGAGCATGACATGCTCAAATCTCATGTCAAGCAAATTGAGGAAGAAAATGCTAAAATCAAGGTAGACAATGATGAGCTCAACATAGCACACCAAATTCTCTTGGAGGAGCACAACAAGCTAACTCAAGAATACCAAACACTTAACATTGCTCATGACATGCTTGATCAAGAGTTAAAAGATGCAAAGAAACAAACTCTTAATGATAAGATATCCATTACTTCGCATGTCTCTAATGTCTTGGACAAGTCTTTGTCTTTGAAAGCTAATGCTAGGGAGAAGGACTTGTTGGAAGAAATTGAGAGTCTCCGCACTAGTGTGGCTAGACTTTCAAAAGGTGAAGTCAAGCACAAGGAAATCCTCTTCCAACAAGCAAAAGCCTTCAACAAAAGAGGACTTGGATCCTTCCCGGTGCCCAACAAAGGAAAGGTGCCCTCACCGGAGCTTAGAACAAGCTTCATCAAGGAAGTTGGTTCTTATTGCCAACATTGTGAGGTCACCGGTCACCACACAAGGGAGTGTCCTCTTCCTAACCGACCTTCACCTAAATTGCCTACTAACTACAAATATATTTTCAATGATCGCTATTATCTTCTTAGTGAAGTGAATGGCAAGGTGAAAGCTAGGTTCATTGGCAAAGACATGAAGAGCATGAAGGGGAAGCTCCCCAAGCAACTTTGGGTCCCAAAGACACTTGTATATCACATACAAGGACCTAAGTTGGCTTGGGTGCCTAAAGTCAAAAATTAACTTCATTTGTGTAGGTGAACTACAAAGCCGGAGGAAAGCATTGGGTACTCGATAGCGGGTGCACTCAACACATGACCGACAATGATGGTATGTTCACCACCATAGAAAACCCCGGTAATCATGAACAAGTCACTTTTGGTGACAATTCTAAGGGTAAGGTAATAGGATTAGGTAAAATTGCTATCTCTAATGATTTATCCATTTCTAATGTGTTGTATGTTAAGTCGCTTAGCTTTAATCTACTTTCCATTGCACAACTTTGTGATCTTGGACTAACATGCACATTTAGCAAAAATGATGTTGTTGTGAGTAGTGAGGCAAGCAAAGAGATAATCTTCAAAGGGTTTCGGCATGGACATCTCTACTTAGTAGACTTCTCCAACAAGAATGCTAGCCTAACCACTTGTCTTTTCACTAAGACAAGCTTGGGTTGGCTATGGCACCGACGCATAGCACACATTGGAATGAGCAAACTCAAGAAGTCATTCAAGCTTGGGATGGTGACCGGCGTGAAGGATGTGACGTTTGAGAAGAACAAGATTTGTAGCGCTTGTCAAGCCGGGAAGCAAGTTGCTTCACACCACCCAATGAAGACAATGGTGTCAACCTCCAAGCCACTTGAACTACTCCACATGGACCTCTTCGGACCGTCCACATACCAAAGCCTTGGCGGTAACCTCTATTGTCTTGTTATAGTTGATGACTACTCTCGCTATGCTTGGACTCTATTTTTAGGTGACAAGAGTGAAACTCCGGAAGTGTTCAAGACCTTCGCCAATCGTGCTCAAAGGGAATTCCAACTTCCCATTATCAAGGTCCGGAGTGACAACGGCACCGAATTCAAGAACTACAACATTGGGGAGTGGTGTGACCGTGAAGGTGTGAAGCATGAATTCTCCGCCACATACACTCCTCAACAAAATGGTGTCGTTGAGAGGAAGAACAAAACCCTCATCACTATTGCAAGAGCAATGCTTGATGACTATGGCACGTCGAAGAAGTTTTGGGCCGAAGCAATCAACACGGCGTGCCATGCCGCAAACAGGGTCTATCTTCACCGACTACTCCAAAAGACCCCATATGAGCTTCTCATTGGGAGAAAGCCCAACATCTCCTACTTTAGACTCTTTGGGTGCAAATGCTACATCTACCGCAAGAAAAGGCTCGGTAAGTTTGAAAGAAGATGTGATGTTGGCATTTTTCTTGGTTATGCATCAAACTCAAAAACATATCGAGTATTCAACCAAACCTCCGGTCTAGTTGAAGAAAGTTGTGATGTTGAGTTTGATGAGACTAATGGCTCCCAAGAGGAGAGTTTTGGTCATGATGAAATAGATGATGAGCCTCTACGAGAAGCCATGAAGAACATGACCATTGGATACATCAAGCCGGAAGTTGAAGAGGGCCATGATCAAGGGGGGGCTTCAAGTTCCAACAACAACACCTCCATGGCGCCTCAAGTAGACAAAGAGGAGAAAGATGATCCATTGCCAACTCATGACTCACAAGAAATACAACATCAAGATGAAGAAGAAGTCCATGATCAAGTCCAACCACAAGAGGAGCAACACGCTTCACCACCGCCAAGTGCTTCACAACCACTTATGAGGCATGGACGCATCTCCAAGGCGCATCCAATGGACCAAATCACTGGAAGTCCTTCAAGGGGCGTAAGTACTCGTTCCCACCACGTTGCCTCATTTTGTGAGCACTACTCGTTTGTTTCGTGTGTAGAACCCACTCACATTGAGGAAGCACTCCAAGACCCAAATTGGGTGATGGCTATGCAAGAGGAACTCAACAACTTCATCCGCAATGAAGTTTGGGTGCTGGAGGAGTGACCCAAGGACAAGAATGTCATCGGAACAAAGTGGGTGTACCGCAACAAACAAGACGAGAATGGCGTTGTGGTCCGCAACAAGGCAAGACTTGTGGCCAAAGGGTTCTCGCAAGTTGAAGGACTAGACTTTGGGGAGACATTTGCTCCGGTCGCCCGGTTAGAGGCAATTCGTATTCTTCTTGCTTTTGCTTCACATCATAATATTACTCTTTATCAAATGGATGTGAAAAGTGCCTTTCTTAATGGCTACATTAATGAGCTTGTTTATGTTGAACAACCTCCCGGGTTTGAAGATCCTAGGAATCCTAACCATGTGTATAGGTTGCACAAGGCGCTCTACGGGCTCAAGCAAGCACCTAGGGCATGGTATGAACGACTACGGGACTTCCTCATCATGCAAGGATTTAAGATCGGGAGGGTGGACACCACACTCTTCACCAAAGACATCAACGGAGATTTGTTCATTTGTCAAATTTATGTTGATGATATTATCTTTGGTTCAACTAACGAAGCTTTTAGCCATGAGTTTGGCAAAATGATGTCTAGGGAATTCGAGATGTCAATGATTGGAGAGCTCAACTTCTTCCTTGGATTCCAAATCAAGCAACTTCAAGAGGGAACCTTCGTCTACCAAGAGAAATACACCAAGGACCTCTTGAAGAAATTTGAGATGGGAGATTGTAGCTCAAGAAGCACTCCAATGGCAACAAATTGCCATCTCGACGCGGATAAGGACGGTAAACCTATTGACCAATCTCACTACCACTCTATGATTGGTTCATTGCTTTATCTTACCGCATCTAGACCCGATATAATGTTTAGTGTATGCTTATGTGCTCGCTTTCAAGCGGCTCCTAAAGAATCACATAAGAAGGCGGTCTTTAGGATACTTAGGTATCTTAAGCATACCCCTAGTATGGGCTTGTGGTACCCTAAAGGTACAACCTTCAAACTCTTGGGATACTCGGATTCGGACTTTGCCGGATGCCGCGTGGATCGCAAGAGTACCTCCGGTGGGTGCCACTTGCTTGGGCGTTCCCTAGTGTCTTGGTCTAGCAAAAAGCAAAACTCTGTCGCCTTGTCCACAGCGGAAGCGGAGTATATAGCGGCCGGTGCATGTTGTGCCCAAATTCTTTACATGAAGCAAACCCTTTTGGACTTTGGTATTAAACTTGGTTGTGTGCCTCTCCTTTGTGACAATGAAAGTGCGGTTAAGATAGCTAAAAACCCCGTTCAACACTCCCGCACTAAGCACATTGATATTCGCCACCACTTCTTGAGGGACCATGAAGCTAAGGGAGACATCTCATTGCGAGGTATTAGGTCCGAAGAACAATTGGCGGATATCTTCACTAAACCGCTTGATGAGAAAACCTTCTCTAGGCTTAGAAGTGAATTAAATGTGCTAGATGCAACGAACGTCATGTAAGAATGCATATCATGTAGGTCTTGCCTAACTCTCAAAGGATAGGGGTGAGATAGGGTTAGCTTGGGATGAAAGTTCTTTTGGGTGTACCCAAGGTTTGGAGAGTGGCTCTCCCTGAAGAAGCCTTTGAAAGGACCAAATTTGGCGAGATAGATTTATTTTATGTCTTGCATAGTGCCTGCCATATCTATTGCATTAAAATGTTCGGCATTGCATAACGGTAGATTGTCACAAAGGGGAACCCACCTCATGAGAAAGAGACTTGTTTGGAATGCAATATCTCAACTCATATAAGGTGGAAAGAACGAAATGTTAGGTGCGTTAATGCCTAGAGGAACATGCTTCATTGAGATAGTAGTCTTCATACTCTACCCCACAAAGCATGGGCCTTACATTTCATTTGGATAATTACCTCCCATTTTTTCTCAATTGTTCAAATTGTTTTAAGGACTAGCCAAATTATTGGCATACTAGTATTTTTGAGGGGTAAGGGGTTGCCCAAAAAGTCCTAAGACATGTGTTTCCCATTGTTTGATTGTTTGGTCAAAGGACATATATGGGATGTTGGTGTTTAGTTATCATCAGATTATCCGATGCCTAGGTCCATCCCCCATCGGATTAGTAGGTGTTCAAAATCCAAGTGCCAGTTAAGTCAATATCCAAAATCGACCGATGAGTTCAAACAGAAAAACATCGGTCCATCCGATGTTTACAAATCTGAAACCTTGATGAATTCCACCGATGCTTTTCCATCTAACATCGGACCATCCCGTGTCAACTTCCTTCTCCTGAATACCCTTACTGTGCCATTAATCCGATGATCAAAACCCTAAACATCGGTCCATCCGATGTCTTCAGTGACTCTTTGAATATCCATACTGTACTATTCGACCGATGTCCACATCGATAAGCATCGGTCCATCCAGTGTTTAAAAAAAACGGCTAGGGTTTGGCACCCACTATTTAAACTCGGCCGTACCCCCTTTCGTCTTCCTTCTCCCGATCCCAACGCCGCCAGCCGATTCTTCTCGCGCCCTCCATCTCCTCCGCCGCCGGACGCCGCCGCCGTCGCCCTCAGGCCGCCGCCGCCGTCTCCGGCCACCTCCCACACTCCACCGCCGTCACCCACGCCACCGCGCCGCCGCCGCTCGCCGCACCGCCGCTCCACGCGCCGCCTCCATCCACGCACCCACGCGCCGGCTTTGCCCACCTCCGCCGTCTCCACCGCCATCGACCTCGCCGCCGCCTCTCCTCGCCGCCGCCGTTTCCACCGCTTCCAAGCATCACCATTGTCCATCCCCATCGCCACCAAGCTCCACCATCACCTTCCACGTCCTCATCGCCGCTAGGGTTTCCGGCCGCCCAACGTTGTTCCATGTCTTCAAGTTCATTCTCCCGCATCACTATGGCTCGCGACAAAAGAAACAAAGGCAAGGCGATCGCGGAGCCCGCCGCAAAGAAACAGAAGCTATCCAAAGAAGAGAAGAAGGCACTAATGGCCGCTCGCACCGCCGAGGAGCGTGAGCGCGGCCGAGGGGGATCCCTGAGGATCCACAAGGCTCGACAGCCTCCTGTGATCGACGACTCCGACATCGAAGAGGAGCCGGTTGAGCCGCTTGTCCGCCGGCGCTCAGCCCGGACACGTGGGGGTCAGTCCCCGGCCGTTCCTCGTCCAAGACCGACGGCCGCCGAACGTCGTGAGGACCGGGAAGCTCAGCGGGCCATATACGAGTTGGACACCACTGTCCACGTGGCCGAGGGAGTCCGGTTGACGGACTACCGGAAGATGAAGGCCAAGCAGCTACGCAAGCTTCGATGGAACGTGCTGCTTGAGGAGTGGTACCCACAGCCCCGAGAGGCTCTTGTGGACAGTCGCTTCTGGACTGTCGCCCAGGCATCTCTCTACGAGACCTACAGACGTCGGGGGCACAAGCTATTTCAGCATAACTACCTGGACTGGGAGCAGCTTGCATTGGCAGCAGAGACGGAGGTCCGTCTGTACTTTGAGAGATACCGAGGATTGGTGCAGCTGCTAGCTTACGAGAGGAGTGCATATGTGGAAGATTGGGTCCGTGTATTCTACGCGACCCTATACATCTCTGAGGGCAGGAGGTCAATTAACTTCATGTTTATGGGTCAGCACTACCACCTCACGAGGCAGATGTTGGGGCAGCTTCTTGGTATGGACCTGCACGACACCTGCGTGCACGAGAGGGTATACGGGCAGGCAGATCCACCAAGGAGGCCACTTACTGGAGGGGTGGCACCACAGCTTGAGGAGATCCGGTCCCTGTTCAGCCCCACGTTCTCTCCGGACCAGCCGAGAGTTCCAGCACTTCTGACCCCAGCTGCGCGCATTGTGCACCTCGCCTTGCGCCGCACGCTCCTGCCGAGGTCAGGGTACTTGGAGGGGTTCACTAGTTTACAGCAGACCCTCCTGTTCTACATAATGAACGGGATGGATTTCGACATTGTGGACATTCTCCTATGCAAGATGGAAGACGTGATCACAAATGGGGTAGGCATGATGAGGCAGATGGTCTACGGGCACTGGATCAGTTACCTATGCACTATGATGGTGTCTGAGGGGGATGCAGCACAGGTCAGACTTGCTGACGAGAGTGTGACTCGCTTTGGTCACTACCGTGCCCCGGCTCCTGGAGACCGCCGCCTTGGTCATCCAGTTGAGTGCCAGGTCAGGGCCCATCTGACAGAGGAAGATTGGTCCGAGCTAGAGCGGGAGGACGAGAGACTTGCAGAGGCTGAGGCTCAGGGGGAGGACCTGCAGCACATTTGGTCAGAGAGCGACACTGACGACAGTGTCGAGGAGTATTTCCCTCCTCCCCCTCTCCCCGACAGCACGACGCGGAGGTTGGAGGTTCTACAGCGCCACCACCCACTCCACCTCCCGTCACTGAGGCGCAGGTCATGCAGCCGTCTAAGCTGACTTCGCTCCTCCAGCAGATGGTCGAGCAGCAGAGGCTAGACAGGCTGGCCGCCGAGCAGGCCCGCGCGGAGCAGGCTGCACATCTTCTTGAGCTCCAGCAGCAGCAGGAGATGCAGTGTCAGATCGCCCGTGAGAGGTGTGAAGACACTGACCGGTTGACGGGGCTCATCGACCAGATGCACCAGCGCACTCTGGACCAGCAGCAGCAGACGCAACAGGCGATGATGGGGATCCTGGGGTTAATCACCAACCTCTACACCCAGACCGGGATCGCCCTCCCATCGCAGCTGCCTGGAGTAGCTCCTCCGCCTCCCGTCTTGGCTCCAGCCGCTGCACCAGTGGCTCCAGTTCCCTCCACTCCGGTCCCTTCGTTCAGCATGTCCCCGCTGCTGGCTCCTGGTGCTCCTCTTCACTCCCCACTGCCGGCCACGACACTGTTTCTTCAGCCGTCGGCCTCCGTCACCAGTGCCCCTGCTCCAGCACCTCCTCCTCAGCAGGCACTGACGGTGGCACCTTCGGCTCCGGCAGCACCCTCCTCCGCTACTCCGGCCAGCAGCTCCGACGACAGCGGTGGTGACCAGTTCATCATCGCGCACAGCTTTCAGGGTCCGTAGGAGCCCGGATCCCTTTTTGGTGCCTTGATGCCAAAGGGGGAGAAGAGTTAGAGGAGTCAGGGGGCGTCCTAGTGTAAGGGGGAGTCGAGTCCAGCTTATCTTTGCTTATCTTTATTGTATTTGCGTATTTGCTACATTTGGTGTGTAATGAACCTATTTCCATGAGTTGTTAATCATTTGAACTCATTTGATGTTTATCTATGATTATGATCTCTTTGAATTCACACTTGTGTTATTAATTGATGTTTAAAGCTTCAAGTGTGACATCCGTATTCATTGCATATCTCATTCTATCAAATTCACTACCATTGCGCCTTGATTATTGTGTTGTCATCAATCACCAAAAAGGGGGAGACTGAAAGCATCTAGGCCCCCCTCATGTAGTACGGTTTTGGTGATTAATGACAACCATTGAACTTTACTAATGAATTTGTGAATGCAAGGTCCCCATAAACACTCGATAAAATGAAATGAACATGTCATTGGAGACCCATAGATACTCAACTTTTGAGATCAAATTCATGAGATAAAGACAAGATGTGAAGGCTCTATGTCTAAGTCACTCAATCAAAAATTGACAACATACAATGCTTAAGAATCATCAGAGAGCCTTGTGGAACAAATGTCTAAGAGGTCATTCGAGCAAGACACAAAAGATTCACTCAAAACAGCTTGTAGCAAACAAAATCAACTCACCGGATCAACCGATGATTTCCAAAATGAACACATCGGTCGAGTTGATTCAACTGAAGAAAAAGACCTCAGACAAATGAACTCACCGGATCATCCGATGTGAAGGGCTCAACAACATCGGTGCATCAGTACAGTTTGCAGTACAATTGGACCAAGTGAAGCACCGGATCATCCGATGTGCAGACTTACACACATCGGTTGATCACTCCAGTAAGCATCAAGATCAAGCAAATTCTGGAGGAAGAGCCACCGAATCATCCGATGAGAAGACAGGGGGCAACATCGGTCTAATAACGGTAATATCTGACAAAATGACATCAGCCAAAGTAATTACACCGATGATAACTAGAGGGGAGACATCGGATCATCCGGTGTTCACAGTAAAGTTCTGTCAGCCTACTTTTCCAACGGCTATTTCAGTTAAGCTGGCTATAAAACCCCTCTAACCCTGTCATTCCGAAGAGTCTTGATCACCTGAAGCCAACTACACATCCAAGAGCATTCAAGACTATAGAGCATACATTTCCACACTTTTAGATCATTTGTAATAGGCTAGAGAGAAGCTTGTGTGCGTTCTTTCTTTGTGATTGAACTCTCTAGGCTAGTGAGAAGTTGAAGAAGATCGTTCCGAAGCTTGCCAAGGTGTGTGTGGAAGCCCGGAACATCGAAGGTTGTACAAGGCTTGAGCTCCACCTTGCCGGAGATGGCGAACGGAGAAGATTAGTGAAGACCCCATTGTCTCGGTGACATTGGAAGTGGCAAAACCCTTCGGTGGGTGCCACAACGTGGACGTAGGAAGATCCTTGCGATCTTGCCGAACCACGGGATAAACCTTCGTGTCCCCTAGCGTTTGCATTTCTCTCCCTCTCTTTACATTATGCAATCTTTACTTCACAAGTTATATCTACGTTGATTGCATAGTTAGAACCGCATTGGGAATTGGGCTTAAGTAGTTCGTTTTTAATTGCCTTAAAATTTGAAAGAAAGCCCAATTCACCCCCCCCTCTTGGGCGTTTCGATCCTTACACCTTGTAATGGTGGCATCCTGATCCTTTTATAGTCAAGGTCGGATGCCTTACAAGTGGGGTTCGGGGCCTGACAGGAGACCTTGAGGTGATATTATTCTATACAATATCTAAGCTTCTTGCATAAGCTGCCTCTGATCGCAGCTTGAAGACCCGCCCTCTTGCCGCGTCTGACGCTAGTGGCTATGTGTAGTCATTGATGATGACAGGGAATATTCCATCCATCTTATCGTCGTAAGCTACCCACTTGGCAGTGTGGGGTAGCCCTGCGGTGCCTTCACTGCGATGTGACTGGATGCAGTGGTACCTGATAGGGGCGTGTGCCGCACCTATGCGTTTGGGGATGGCACGTGCCTTCAATGCGCGACTGGACAGGTCACACCACCCTTTACTCTTCGGGGCCCATGACCCATTGCAGGTCGGGGGACACATGCTAGGTCTATAGCCCTCCTCAGTGGAAGCAAGGGCCCAGAGCTGGACGACACATGGCAGCTGCGGATCCCTCCTCAATGGGAGAAAGGGCCGGAAGCCGGAGGACGCATGGCAGCTCCAGAGCCCTCCTCCGTGAGAGCAAGGGTCCAGAGCCGAAGGATGCGTGGAAGCTCTAGAGCCCTCCTCAGTGGGAGCAATGGCCCAGAGCCGAAGGACGTGTGGTAGCTCAGGAGCCCTCCTCAGTTGGAGCAAGGGCCCAGAGCGAGAGGAGGTGAGGCATCTCTGGAGCCCTCCTCGGTGGGAGCAAGGACCCAAAGGCGAAGGACGCATGACAGCTCTGAATCCCTCCTCGGTGGGAGCAAGGGCATGGAGCCAAAGGACGCATGTAAGCTTTGGAGCCCTCCTCAGTGGGAGCAAGGACCCAGAGCTGGAGGACGCGAGGCAGCTCTAGAGCCCTCCTTGGTGGGAGCAAGCGCCCAGAGCCAAAGGACGTGTGGCACCTCCGGAACCCTCCTCGGTGGGAGCAAGGGCCCGGAGCTGGAGGATGCAAGGCAGCCCCGAAGTCCGCCTCAGTGGGGAGGCCAGGTCCAGAGATTCTTCTAGCTTGTACACGAGGGTACCCAGTCTATAGGGTACCGACAGTCTCTAATCTGGAAAAACGAGACGCGCCCGCATATGCGAGGATCGGAGCTGGCTCAGTTTATGGTAGAAGGAGATGACCTACTTTAAGGTGCGTCTCAGTTAAGTTAATATCCAAGACGTGCCCGCTTCTCTGACAAAAGGGAGACACACTTTCCTTAGGTTTGACTCCTATTGTAAAAGAAAAGGAGACGAGCGTTTTTTGGAGGTCATCTCCTTTTATTATGGAAGCGGGCATGTCTCCTATTCCCGCTGATCGGGCTCGTCTCCTTTTATCATGGAAGCGGACGCGTCTCCCATTCCCTCTATAGAGAGACAATCATTACAAATGTTCATCTCGATTTCTTATGCCCTTATACAAGCTCCTAGCTATGGCAGAATAAGTGGCACAAGATCTGCCCTGTTCTTGCCCTCTTTGGAGGTGCCCATCTAAAAATCTTGCGGTGATTGTCAATGGACATTAAAACAAAGAGTTAGTCTTCTCCTCCTCTCCTGCTACTTACTATTTTTTACCTCTTGACCATCAGTGGCTTCAAATTTCTTTGATTTAGCTTTTTTCAGTACGTAGATATCGTCAGATCGAAGTTGGATGTATGGGTCGTGCCTTTGCAATAAGTATATCAAAGGGGTAGATGCATTTATTGATTTCATGAAGAAAGACATGTTGGACAACATTACAGGGAATATTTATTGTCCTCGTAAACATTGCAAGAATGAGAAGAGATATTGCACAGATGATGTGTTGAGATCACATTTGATCCCGCATGGATTCATGGTGGATTATGGATGCTGGGACAAACATGGGGGGGCACTTAATGAAGCAGAGATGAGAGATTCATATCTTGAGAGGGAGGTCCCTACCAGTGTCAAAGAAGATCACAAGGATGCTGTGAACGGGCCAGATATATTAGGGTTCACTGATGATGATATTGTGTTTCAGGTGCATAACATAGAGCAGATGGTACACAATATCGAGAGACATGACAACGATGATCAATATAGTAATGGTGAACTTGAAAAGTACAAAAATATGATCAAAGACTTGAAGAAGCCATTGTATCATGGTTGTGTGGCTCACTAACGAGACTGTTTGCGATGGTGCAACTTTTCCAGTTGAAGGCGAGCAATGGATGGAGTGATTGTAGTTTTAAGGAATTGTTGATGCTCCTTAAGGACTTGTTACCCAAAGGCAATGCAGTCCCTAGCACAGTTTATGAGGCAAAACAGATAATTTGTCCAATGGGTTTGGAGGTGGAGAAAATCCACGCATGCAAGAATGATTGCATTCTATATCGTGGACCTGAGTATAAAAACCTCGAGAAATGCCCAATTTATGGACTCGACAGATTCAATCTTAGGAAATATGACGGTGATGACGAGAACTGCAATAGAAACAGTAGAAAAAAGAGGGCCTAATGTGTTTTGGTACTTTTCTATCAATCCTCATTTGAAGCGTTAGTTTGCAAACAAGAAGGAGTCAGAATTGTTGCGATGGCACAAAGAGAAGCATAAGCAGGATGCTGGAATGATAAGACATCCTGCTAATGCCACACAATGGCGAAACATTGATTCATGAAATCCTAAATTTGCCATTATTTTGAGGAATATTAGGATCACAATGAGCATCGATGGCATGAATCCATTTTTGAACAGTAGCACAAATTGCACATGGCCAATTGTGCTAATGGTTTTAAACCTTCCTCCTTCGTTGTTCAACAAACAGAAATATATTATGATGTCAGGACTGATACTTGGGGAACAACAACCTGGGAATGACATCGATAGTTATTTTAGGCCTCTGGTTGAATATCTGAAACAGTTGTGGTACAACGACAGAGTGTAGGTCTAGGATGAGCACAAGCGTGAGTATTTTGGTCTCGCCGCCATTTTATTTATGACTGTTAGTTATTCTCCAGCGGCACGTAACTTGTCCAGACATAGTAAGAAAGTAGGTTGTGGATGTCCACAATGTTTCAAAGAAACAGACTCACAATATTTGAGCGAGCCATGAAAAATAGTGTACATGAGAAATGGACGCTACATTCCAGTGAAGCACCTGTTTCAGAGTATGAAGGATAATTTCAATGGTAACACTTAGAAGAAGCGTCCTCCACCCCATCTCATAGGTCATAAAGTCTATGAAATGGTCAAGGATATCCATGTTGTCATTGGTAATAGAAAAGGACTAGCAAAAATATTGGCAAAGATGACATGTGGAAGAAGCAATCAATTTTTTGGGAGCTACCGTATTGGAAAGATTTAGACATCCGTCATTCGATTGATGTGATGCATGTTGAGAAGAATGTGTGTGAGAGCCTACTCAGGACATTGCTTAACACGGATGGGAAAACTAGGGACCATGGACATGCACGAGCAGATCTAAAGAAAATAGGAATTATTCCTGAATTGTGGCTTGATGACTTGGTAAAAGGAACAGAACTACCCACATCATGCATCACCCTTTCAAACAAATGAGAAGAAAGAGTTTTGGGGTTCTTGAAAAATATGAAAGTACCATCCGTCTACTCCATGAACGTCTCAAGGCTTATTTCATTTCCAGATCTAAAAGTAGCTCCCGGTGTGAAGTCTCATGATTACCATGTATTGCTTACGCAGATGATTGCTGTTGGAATTCAGAATATCCTACCGGTCAATGTTCGGGAGGCTATAATGAACTTTTGCTTTTTCTTCAATGCAACTGGTCAAAAAGTACTAAGTGAAGTAGATCTCGAGTCATTAGATAAAAGGAACTATGAAACTTTATATTTCCTTCAGATGTATTTTCCACCTGCTTTTTTTGACATCAGCATCCATTTCACAACTCGTCTTATTAAGGAGGTAAAGCTACTTGGCCCCGTGTTCCTTCACCAGATGTATGCGTACGAGAGATTCAACGGCATACTAAAGTCTTTCGTTAGAAATCGAGCTTACCCTGAGGGCATCATGGTACAAGGATACTGTACAGAGGAAGCTATGGAGTGGGCTCTAAACTACGCTGACCTGAGTAACCTGATTGGTGTTCCCAAGTCTCGTCATGAGGGAAGGCTCACAGAAAAAAGGACCATTGGGAAGAAGGCTATAAGTCCAAATCCACATTTATTCTTTTGCGCTTATTTCCACGTGTTGCAACAGATGTCTAGTGTGTCTGAGTACTTCGATGAGCACATGGAGGTGCTGCTTAGAGACAATCCTGGCCACAATGAATCATGGTTAGCAAATGAACACATGAGAAAATTCATTGGTTGGATCCAAGATCGGATTTCTCACTCATCGGATACTCAAACAAGTGAATACCTAAAATAGTTGGCTCGTGGTCCTATATTCACCGTTATTACATACCAAGAGTACAACATAAATGGATACACATTCTACACTATAGAACAAGATACGAAAAGCACATATTAGAATAGTGGTGTATGTGTTGATGCTTATGATGTTACGAGCCAAGACAAAAACATGTACTATGGTCAAATACAAGAGATCTGGGAGCTTGACATTCACGGATTCAAGATTCCTCTTTCCTGTTGCAACTAGGTTGATGGAATCAAGGGTGTTGTACAAGACAAGTACAAGTTCACTAGCGTTAATCTTAACCGTCAAGGATATAAGTCAGAGCCTTTCGTGTTAGCAGAACACGTTGCTCAAGCGTTTTATGTTTAGACACAACAATAAAAGACTTAACTTGGTTATACCTGGAAAACGATGAATTATCAGAGTCGAGAATGCTGTCGATGAGGAAGATTTTGATCAATTTGATAAGATTCCTCCTTTCGTCACCTAGATGATCAAGCCAAGAATACCATCGGCCAACGAAGCTCCTTACTTGCACAACGACCACCATGAAAAATCAAGAATTTCAAAAAAACCAAGACCGCAACAGAAAGTAGCAAAATGATTGTGTGAAATATTCTCAATATGTGAAAATATGGTCAATTGAGTGAAAATTTGACTTTCATTTGGATATTTTAGGATATATGCTCAATGTGTGAAAATATTGACATTTGAGTGAAAATTTGACTTTCATTGGTCATATGTGTGAAATATGCTAAATGTTTGAAAATATGGCTAGCTTGATGCCTTGTGTTCTATTTTCTGATGCACTTTTGAATCTGGCACCTGTTCTGCCCTGAAAGAAGCACAAGGAAGACGAGCTCCAAGAAAGCGCGTCTCGTATGTCATTGTGAAGGTCTACCACGGAAGAAAAAGGGAGACAAGCTTTCAGAAAGACCGTCTCATATGACTCTGTGAAGGTCCCACCACGGATGCAAAAGGGAGATGTGCCTATTTGACGCC
This sequence comes from Tuctoria greenei, assembly GCA_036927565.1. NCBI lineage: Eukaryota > Viridiplantae > Streptophyta > Magnoliopsida > Poales > Poaceae > Tuctoria > Tuctoria greenei. Next base: position 161,956,157 of record JAYESD010000007.1, on the reverse strand, counting down.
CGTCTCGCATGCAGCTATGAAGATCTTTTATCCCACCGCGGAAAGTTGAGCGCGTTGCAAGGAGCATATAAGGTGAGGCATTGCACGGATGACATCAAATTTTGCGTGGACGGTCTTGATGTCAAGTTAACATTTAATCTAACATCAATACCGTTCACACCGAATTTGAGATCATAACTTTTGTGTGGAGTCAATTAAGCAGTTTTATTTAGGCTCGTGTCCAAAAAGGGAGACAAGCTTTAAGAAAGCCCGTCTCGTATGCCTCTGTGAAGGTCCCACCATGGAAGCAAAAGGGAGACGCACCCATTTGAACCTCATCTCACATGCTGCTGTGTAGATATTTTGTCCCACCTCGGTAAGTTGAGCGCGCTGCAACGAGCATATAAGGCGAGGCGTTGCATGGTTGACCTCAAGTTTGGCGTGGACAATCTTGTTGTCAAGATCGGTCTTGTTGTGAAGTTAATGTTGACAACAAGACCGTCCACACCAAATTGTTTTCCATACAAGGAAATGAGAGATAAGCCTTATAGAGGATCGTGTCCCATAAAGAAAATAAGAGACGATCTTTATTGAAGCTCGTCTCCGATTGTTGCGAGCTCATCTCTGAATCTGGCACTTGTTATGTTTCCCATTCGGTATTGTATTGTAACTTTTGGATTACGTGCTTTATTAAAAAAATGTTGTGTAGATTCTTGAGGCATTGGATCATAAACATGGAATTTTTTTGTGTAGATACCTGAGGCATTGGATAACAAATTTTGTCTAAAGTTCTATGTACTGGAATGTTTTCCTCAAGAGAGCTCATCGGAGTTGAGCAGTGTCACGGGAGCATTCGATAATCGATAACAAAAAGACAACAAACCATTTGATAATTCGATAACAAATATTCCTCATCAAACATTCATTAACATGTATTGACATGAGATGTTACTAACCACTAACAACTGAACTTTCTTTGAGCTTACTAACCACGGACCTTATAGACTATGCGTGCAACCCCCGCCTGCGATGCCCGCAACCCCTGCCTGCTGCCCATAGACTTGGAGCGACTCCTGCTCGCGACGCGTATGATCCCCGCCCGCGACCCCTGCTTGAAGACCTGGAGGGCCGACGAAGGTCAGATGCATGGGTCATCCTTTGTTCGCCTGTCATCATCGTCCAGAAAGGTCGGGTCCAGAAAGGAGTACAGTGGAGTGGGGTAGGGCACCACCGTTGGTCGAGGACTGTCAATAACCCCCCGGCGCCAGGTGAAGGGGTGGTAATGCGGCTGCAAGCCACCATCCGAGCCAGAGGAGAGCTTCTCAAGCCTTGATTGATCATAGAAGTGATAAGAGTGGGAAGGCCGACCTGGTGGCCCTCCGGCGGTATTGCGAGCTCCTCAACCTCGGGTGGCTCGTCCCCCGACCCAGAGCGCCCAACGCGCTCACGGAAGAAGGTCACAATCTTCATGCGCGGAAGTAGGTCCAGATTCTGCATCTCGGTGACAAATCCGAACTTCTCCGTGCTCCCCGAAGTCTCTAGCATATGATTAAACACAAAGATGTCACCAAAGACTTGCTGCACACCATCGGCCTTCCAGGCGTGGAGCAGCAGGGTCTCGACATAAATTGTGGCCTGATAAGGCCAGCCAAACAAGCGGGTGGGATAGGGTTTCCATGGGCGTATGTCATGCCGATCGCCGGCGATGTGGACAAAGCCCGTATGCACTACTAGCACACACTGTTCGGGAAGATCAAAGTGTACTAGGAGAGTCTCAGAGTTAACGCAGGAGACGAAGGGGCGTTCGGGAAGACCAATGCACGCTTATGAGGCTAGTCTCTCATAAAAATAAATGAGAGAAGTGCTTCTTTTATGCTCATCTTCGATTGTTGCCCTGGGTACTTTAGCCCTCGCGCGCTCTCTTTCCAACACTTAGAAAAATTTTTGGCAAATTTTTGACCTCGCGTTCTCTCACTCTACTGTCGCCCTAGAAACCGTCGTGCCAGCGCCACCGCCACCACATCCTCGGAGAATGCCACCACCTCGTACCCTTCCTTCGATCACGTTGCTGCCTAAACCCTGCCCACTTGGTCATTGTCACGTTGCCGCCGTCGACCTCGACCCCGACCTCATCCTAGTAAGTTTTTATGTTTCTATTCGGTACTATTAATACGGTTTGTCATACACACTTTTATCGGGTTGTCTTATGGGTGCGTGTTGAAGGTCCTTAAGTGCCATATTTAGACCGTCAATTCACCTCATAATGTGCACAAAATAGAAACACAACATAGTGGTAGGGTTAAGAAAACTAACCAATTCCACAAGTGTTGGTATTTATTTGTATGCAGGTGAATTTAGACCCAAAATTACTAAGACATGCAGGGAGTAATCCATAAAATTGGATTTCGATGAATCAGGTGATGCCACGTGTCATCACATGGATCAAATGGCCCAGAAACAGAAGTATCTGAGGCCATCCAATGGTGTAGCACCCATGTAAAGGGATGGAACCCACCTGGTAGAGACGTGGAGGAAGCATAGCCCCAGCGGGACCAAGATCAGGTCGGCTGACAAGGTAATGGCGCCAACTGCGATCAAACACCACGTGTTGGCTCCTCCCGGCTTGAAGAGGTCATGGGTGACAAATTCGCGCGCATTTGGTGGCGGGAACAAACTCTTCTCCCCCTATAAATAGAACCCCACACCTCACTTCACATACACACACCAAAAGTTGAGAATAGAATATCATTCCAAAGGTTTAGAGTAGTCCTAGAGGCTGCCAAGTTGGAGGAGAGTGTGGTGAAGAGTCTAGGAGAAGGAGGCTTGGGCTTGTCAAGTCCCTCTTCTACACTTGTACCCCTACAAAGGTGTCATTCAATTCAAGTAAGCCTTTGTGAATTCAATTCAAGTTTGATTCTCAATTCGTAGTAGTTTGCACAAGTAGTTACTTGTGGGTTCATTGCTTTAATTCATTAGAGACTTTAGTTGTAGCTTTGTGTTCGAAACAACTAGAGTTGTGATTTAGAATGTAAGCGTGGTGCTTAGGTTAGAAATCACCAGTGAATATCTCGTAGACCCACAAATTGAAGAGGTAGGCAGTAGGTGGTGACAACCCTATCTGTCCTTTGTAATCCTCCACGTTTGGCTAAGCCATAGGCTCTTGGTGGGAGTCGCCTAGTTTTGCTAGGGGTAAACCAGTGCCCAAAGCAAGCAGCTACCACAAATTCCTTTGAATTAGAATCAATACTTTGAATTCCTCTCTCTTACTTACCTACCAAACAACTTTGTGTCCTTGGGTGGATTAGTTTGTAAGATTACACACACGTTCCTTGGATTCGATACCCTTGGAATACTCTCTTAAGGGGAAGTGCTACACGGCAGTTTCCGTGCGCTTGCGGATTTTGTATCTGTAACGTAAGAAACATCAACATAAGCATTTCTGGTGCCGTTGCCAAGGACGGTTGCTATTAATCTTCGAACCTTGTTCACCCTCTTATCTATCTACTTATCTTATCTTTCCTTTTCTTACCACCACCACCACCTTTATGGAGCAGCCCACCATTCTTTCATATTCTGATCCAAAGGGCATGTTCTGTGAGCACTACCTTCGGCGGAACCCATTTGTTCTAGTAGCTATGAACTTTGCCCTGACTTTATAGCCATGGTTCTGGAGCAATCCTTCTTAGGAATGGATTGTGAAAACTCTTACCACCATCTAAGAGAGTTCGAACAATTGTGTTCATGCCTTCTAATCAAAGGTATGACACAAGAAACTCTCAAATAGAAGTTGTTTCCTTTTTCCCTTAGGAAAAATCCAAACAATGGTATGACCATAATGTTGTGAATACAAACGGAAATTGGAATGAATTACGAGACAAATTTTGTCTTGCTTTCTTTCCAATTGATCGAATTGTGTCATTACGGAAGGAGGTACTATGCTTCCAGCAGATGGAAAAGGAATCCATAGGTGCAGCTTGGGATAGATTTTCTCTTTTGAGAAATTCTACCCAGATTTGTCTATCCCTAATCCATTGCTCTTGCAACACTTTTACATGGGTTTGAACAAAGAGTCTGCCCTACATCTTGACATTACGGCTGGAGGATCTTTCCTCCATAAGACGCCAGAAGAAGGTAAGGATCTTCTAGACCGAATTCTAGAAAATTCTTCCTTCATTATGGGTCTTAATGAGTCCCCTCAAGAGGAAGTAGTGTCGAGATCCAAGGATGAATCCATGGACAAGGAAGAACCCATCTCTTGCTTATCCCACACCTTGTCGGAGGAATCCTCTCCGAAACTAGAAACTATGAAGTAAGAATAAATTCAGCCTTCGGAGTTTCCCTTCTACTTCTAGGAAGAAATATTTGAAGATTTTGGAAATACCTTGAAGTACTGTTGCCATAGGAAACCATCATTGCCTTTAACTCCACCTGATCCACCTGATGGAGTGTTCGTCCAACAGACGGTCAAGAAGTTAACCTCTATTTTAAGCAGGGAATGGACTGCAAAGTTGAGCTGTCACCCAAAATCCTTCGAATGACATCACCTTTGGCAACTATTCTATGTTACATTAGAGTGACACCAATGAAGGTCCTATACAACCCCACTGTTGGAGCAAATATCATTTCGGATTCTTGTGCTCTCGCCATTCTCGGCGATGTGCCATTGGCACCAACATGTAAATTCTTCTGAGACTCTTTCGGAAACATCCTTGAAGCATGCGGGGTTTTGCAACAGGTGTCTGTAAGACATAATGATATTGAGGTAATCCTAGATTTCCATGTGTTCGAAATCCATTGAGAAATTTCTCGTGGAAATTCCTTTGGAAGGAAACCTAAATGTCAACCTTGGAGGGAGAAAGTTTTCTATTCCTATCCTGTGTTTGAAGAACACATCTACAGAATCTCCCATCCAAGATGAACCATTAGAGGAGGTTAGAACTCTTCAATTCTTAGCTCCTCCCGAAATAGAAGGAGAAGAAGATTTCATCCAAGAGGAGGATGAATTTCATGAGGCAATTGAATTGCCAAAAGAACAGTTCTTCCCAAAACCTCCTATTGAGTTAAAAATTCTACCTCCAGGCCTACGTTATGCCTTTTTGAATGGCGATTTGGAAGCCACCGTCATCGTAAGTGACAAGCTTTCAAATGATGAGACACTCAAACTCATTGCCATGTTAGAAAAGATAGCTATTTTTGGCTATTCCTTAGAGGATATTAAGGGGATTTGCCCTGCACTATGCACCCATCGCATTCCCATTGACCCCGGGAGTGTCCCCTCAAGGGAACCTCAAAGGCGATTGAATAATGCAATGCGGGAAGTTGTCAACAAGGAAGTCTTGAAACTTCTGCATGCCGAGATTATCTACCCTGTTCCTCATAGTGAATGGGTAAGCCCAGTTCAAGTTGTGCCCAAGAAGGGAGGTATGACAGTCATTCAAAATGAGAAGAATGAATTGATTCCTCAATGAACCGTCACGGGATGGAGGATGTGCATTGATTACCGAAAACTTAACAAGGCTACAAGGATAGATCATTTTCCACTGCCCTTCATCGATGAGATGTTAGAGCGGTTGGCAAAACATTCCTACTTTTGTTTCCTTGATGGGTATTCAGGTTATCATCAAATCCCAATCCACCCCGACGATCAAAGTAAGACCACATTCACATGTCCCTATGGGACATATGCCTACCAGCGTATGTCTTTTGTACTGTGCAATGCTCTTGCCTCTTTCCAAAGATGCATGATGTCTATCTTTTCCGACATGATTGAGGAGATCATGGAAGTTTTCATGGACGATTTCTATGTCTATGGGAAAACTTTTGATCATTGTATGGAAAATTTAGACAAGGTCTTACAAAGATGCCAAGAGAAGGACCTCATACTTAATTGGGAGAAGTGCCATTTCATGGTCTGTGAAGGCATCGTCCTTGGGCACTTAGTGTCTGAAAGAGGTATAGAGGTGGATAAAGCAAAGATTGAAGTCATTGGAAAACTTCACCCCCTATCAGTGTTAAGAGAATCCACAGCTTTTTAGGTCATGCAAGGTTCTATCGGCGATTCATCAAAGATTTCTCAAAAGTCGCTAGACCCCTCACTAACCTATTATCTAAGGAAGCCCCCTTTGATTTCAATGATGAATGCCTTAAATCATTTGAAACACTAAAAAAGGCACCCATCTCAGCTCCAATCACTCAACCTCCTGATTGGACGCTGCCATTCGAAATCATGTGTGATGCTAGTGATTTTGCTGTTGGTGTGGTCCTAGGCCGAACCAAGGATAAAAAGCATCATGAAATAGCCTACGCTAGCAAAACTCTGACATGAGCTTAACTCAATTATGCCACAACTGAAAAAGAGCTTTTGGTGGTAGTTTTTGCTATCGATAAGTTTAGATCCTATTTGGTTGGAGCCAAGGTCATAGTCTACACAGACCATGCTGCCTCGAAGTACTTGCTCACCAAAAAGGATGCTAAACCAAGGCTAATCTGTTGGATTCTCCTACTCCAAGAGTTTTACTTAGAAATCAATGATAAGAAAGGAGTAGAGAATTCTGTGGCAGATCATCTCTCGCGTATGGAAGTCATGCAAACCATGGACATCCTTATCAATGACTACCTACGAGATGATATGCTTCTCAAGGTGACTAACTCTCACCCTTGGTATGCGGGTATCGTGAACTTCATGGTCACGGGATACGTGCCACAGGGGAAAACAAAAAGAAACTCATCTATGAGAGTTGGAGACACATTTGGGATGACCCATATCTCTATCAAGTATGTGCCGATGGCCTTCTTAGAAGGTGCATCCCATCAATCTAAGGCACCAATATTATTGAGAAATGCCATGCTAGACCTTATGGTGGCCATTACGGTGTTTACCAAATCCAGGCAAAGATCTGGCAGAGTGGATTCTATTGGCCTTGTATGTATGAAGATACAAAATAATTCATTCACAGATGTTGGAAATGCCAAAGCATGGAGGAATCTCAGCTCGCAATGTGATGCCCCTAACATATAATCTCCAAGTGGAAATATTTGATGTGTGGGGTATTGATTTCATGGAACTTTTCCCTAGGTCTTATGATTGCGAGTATATCTTGGTGGCTGTAGATTATGTGTCAAAATGGGTAGAAGCTCGGCCATGCAAAAATGCTGATTCCAAGCAAGCTAGAAAAATGTTCCATGAGATCATTTTTCCGCGCTTTGGCACTCCTACTATGGTCATAAGTGATGGAGGGTCTCATTTCATAGATAAGACCTTCCAGAGCTTTTTGAGGGAGCTTGGTGTCCAACATAATATTGCTACCCCATACTACCCACAAACAAGTGGTCAAGCAGAAAAATCTAATAAGAAAATTAAGAATATTCTGCAAAAGACCATCATGGAAATGGCAACGAGATGGAAGCATAAGCTACCCGATGCATTGTGGGCATACCGTACTGCCTACAAAACTCCCATCAGCATGTCTCCTTTCCAACTTGTCTATGGGAATACTTTTCACCTTCCTGTAGAGTTGGAACATAGAGCCTATTGGGCCATCAAGTGGTGGAACATGGACTTTCACGAAGCAGGAAAGCACCGATTGAAGCAACTCTTCGAGTTGGAAGAGTGGAGAGATAAGGTGTACTATTGTGCCAAAATCAACAAGGAAAGAACTAAAAGATGGCACGATAAGAGGATTACGCCTAAAGAGTTCAAACTCGATGACAAAGTCCTACTCTTCAATTCTAGGGTTAAACTCTTTGGACATGGGAAGCTCAAAAGTAAATGGGAAGGACCCTTCACCGTAGTAGAAACCTCATCCCATGGAGCAATCACACTCTAAGGTGATGGTGATCATCTATTTAAAGTGAATGGGCCCGCCTCAAATTATTTCTCGAATCACATATGGATGAGACAGAAAAAGAAATTAACGTGATAAATCTTATTGATTTTCACGCCGTTTCATTGAATTCTGTCTAAATTCTCTGCGTACATTTAATGGGCCCATCCAATTATTCATCTATGGGGCCCATTAAGCTAACCCACGAAAACTTGGCCCGTACAGAGCCAGGAAGGGGTCGACCAAACCCTAGGGTTGGCCAACACCCCCCTTGTGCTGCCAGCCTTCTGTTTTTGCGTGCGGACTCTCCCGACGTATCTAAACAAGACTCTCATTGCTATCATACTTCCCCTGCCTATTTATTGATAGGAACGGAGAGGGGAACCTTGCACCATATAGAAAAAGCCATCTCGTGTTCCAAGTCATGGTCGACAAGAAGATTGTGCCCCATCCCCACTCTATCTCAACCTTCAACATGAGCGGAGACATCACGCTGGCCAACGACGAGTCCCCCCTCGCTTTGGAGTCAATCATGGCATTGGATGCCGTGCCCCTCGCCATGATTCTGCCACTGACGAAGACTCCGTGTGGGCGTAGCACTACACCTCGTGGTGCTGAACGGTCACTCTCCCCTCGGAGGACACCCATGAAGTCGACGATACCTTCGCATCGTCTGATTATAGCTGGCCTTAAGTCTGTTAAGACCCGTCTTTTTCCTGAAAATGACGAGTCTCTCCCAATGCTGCAGCCTGGTGAGGAGTTCATGTACACTCTGAAGATCAAGGATGCTGACGTAGTGAGCCACCACTATAAGTCACCTACATGTACCTCTCTTGAGCGTGTGGGAGACCGCATCATTACCCAAGGGATGCGCCAGCTTGATGGAGGCTATGCAAAAAGATTTTTCAAGCAAGTGGATAATTTGGCGATGGAGGAATCGACGGGCTCGTCACCCTCCAAGATTAGGCATCACCTCTCGCCGCCTGCTATCAGAGGGCCACCTAGCCAATTTGAGGACAGCGACGGGAAATCTCCTCGTGCCCCTAAAGTGGCACAACTTTCTAAGGAGTTAGCTTCTCTCCATTTGGAGAACAAGAAGCTATCGGACCTAGTGGCTGAAGGGCGCATCGAGAGGGCAGAACTGAAGGATGAAATCATATCCCTCAAGGAGGAGATTGATGGAGTTCGCCGTGGCATGAGCGCCAAGCAGCGACGCATATTCAATGTCATCGGGAAGCCCGACATCTACAATGCTCCCTAGTGTAGATGTCCCGACCGCATAGGATGCTTGCTAGTTTCATTTAGTTTGATTCCAAATTTTTTTATTTTTCATTCAGTTTAGATTGAATAATGTAAGCATCCCCATATTTGAGTTCAATAAAAGGAACTTATCGATTCATCTAACCCGGTAAAGTTCCATCTTTAGTTTATTTTGTATGAATAAAGAATTCAGGGAATAAGTGTGGGGGAGGTACCCCAAATTCATGAAATCCCGATGTACAAAATTAGTGTTGCATCTCAAAACACGTCGCAACTGATTATACGACTCAACACTTCGAAACGGAGCAATAGAGAGGCCAGAAGGGGGTCAACCGACCTGTTGTGGGCCCCACACAGCTTTGTTTCGCTTCACAAAATCGGTTTGATCTCCTACCCCTAAATATGCATGTTACGTTACTGTTTGAGTTGATTGATATTTAAATTTGAATATATGAAGGCAATTCAACTCAACAATTAACACTTAAAACTTGGTAGTCAAAATTTACTTGAGCTGAAAATTTGAATACTTTGTATTTTGATTTATTACCTTGTTCATAATTCCCACAAGCATAATGGAAAACATGTCATCTAAGTATTCTACTAGTGTGATATGGTAAATGAGTTACTTGAGGAAATATCTCCTTGCTTGAAATTGATTTGTTGATGCTTGCACAATTTGGAGTCTTGAACTGTGCCTAATTCCCTCATTGAAATTTAAATACCCTGCAAGGTCATATGATACAAATCCTTGAAAACCACATGCATATGCCATTTTGCTTTTTATTGAACTTTGTCAAACTCATGATCCAATTTAGTGACTTGCATGAACCTTTGACTTAGAAATTCCTGTGCACCCTATTCATGCAAAGCTTCTCACATTAAGAATTTGCATCCACCATTCATCCATCCAGTAAAGAAACTCCATACATTTTGGTCATAAAAAATCTCTCTAGAAAAATAAAAAGGAGTAGAAGACATGGCTACATAATTCAAAAAAAAGAGAGAGAAAGAGAAAAGGAAAAAGGGAGTAGCCAAGTTTCATCCTTAAAGAGAGAAAACCATGGAGTCCACATATATCCATCCCGTTCATGTGCACAAGTATTTCTTTTGTCAATTTGTTTGCTACATAAGTCTCTCATAGGATCAAGTTTTTGACTTAGTTACATGAATTGCAATGTGTGCCACATTTATCCGTATTCAGCTCCAGATATAGCCATATTTAGTATAGGGACAAAATTGGCACAACATGCCAAAGTGAGGATAAAAACACTTTGAGAGACTAGCAAGATTCCAATTGAGAGATAAGGACACTTGTTTCCTTGACTTTCCAAATATAGCAAATCGTCAAATCAATTCGGCCAGGGAAAATCCAAGGGAACTACATTCCAACCATTCCACTCTTCAAACACTCAAGATTGATGTGGTAGCCACATTCCACAAATGGGAATTCATGAATTAAGGTCTGAGTTGAAATATCTAGTATCCTCATTTTCTAAGCAAACTTTTGACAGCACCTTAGTTCTTTTTCTTGCCTTCACTCGAGGACGAGCAAAAGACTAAGTGTGGGCGAGTTTGTTGATGGTACTTAAGTGCCATATTTAGACCATCAATTCATCTCATAATGTGCACAAAAGAGAAACACAACGTAGTGGTAGGGTTAAAAAAACGAACCAATTCCACAAGTGTTGGTATTTATTTGTATGCAGGTGAATTTAGACCCAAAAATACCAAGACATGCAGGGAGTAATCTATAAAATATGATTTCGATGAATCAGGCGACGCCAGTGTCATCACATGGATCAAATGGCCCACAAACAGAAGTATCTGAGGCCATCCAATGGTGTAGCACCCATATAAAGGGATGGGACCCACCTGGCAGAGACCTGGAGGAAGCACAACCCCAACGAGGCCAAGACTAGGTCGGCCGACCCCCCTAGTCGGCCGACTAGGTCATGGCGCCAATTGTGGTCAAACGCCACGTGTTGGTTCTTCCCGGCTTGAAGAGGCCATGGGTGAATGATTCGCACGCATTTGGTGATGGGAACCGACTCTTCTCCCCCTATAAATAGAACCCACATATCACTTCACACACACACACAAAAAGTTGAGAATAGAATATCATTCCAAAGGTTTAGAGTAGTGCTAGAGGTTGCCAAGTAGGAGAGTGTGGTGAAGAGTCTAGGAGAAGGAGGCTTGGGCTTGTCAAGTCCCTCTTCTACACCTGTACCCCTACAAAGGTGTCATTCAATTTAAGTAAGCGTTTGTGAATTCAATTCAAGTTTGATTCTCAATTCATAGTAGTTTGCACAAGTAGTTACCTGTGGGTTCATTGCTTTAATTCATTAGAGGCTCTAGTTGTAGCTTTGTGTTCGAAACAACTAGAGTTGTGATTTAGAACGTAAGCATGGTGCTTAGGTTAGAAATCACCAGTGAATATCTCGTAGACACACAAATTGAAGAGGTAGGAAGTAGGTGGTGACAACTCTATCTATCCTTTGTAATACTCCACGCTCGGCTATGCCATAGGCTCTTGGCAGGAGTCACCTAGTGTTGCTAGGGGTAAACCCGTGCCCGAAGCAAGCAGCTACCACAAATTCCTTTGAATTAGAATCGATACTTTGAATTCCTCTCTCTTCCTTACCTATCAAACAACTTTGTGTCCTTGGGTGGATTAGTTTGTAAGATTACACACACGTTCCTTGGATACAATATCCTTGGAATACTCTCTTAAGAGGAAGTGCTACACAACAGTTTCCGTGCGCTTGCGTATTTTTTATCTGTGACGTAAGAAATGTCAACAGTGCGTGTTATTGGTTTATTGTATGCTGGTTGGAGTTGAAATGGTCTACGCTTTTATGTACCGTGCTTGATGCAGTTTGTGAAATCTACTCCTGTTTGATGTATATATGGTTTTGTTGATGCTCATTGGTGTTTCAAAGTTTAGTGTATTGTTATGTTAACCGGTTAAGGATTCCAAATTTCAGGTGTGACATGTTTAGAGTATTATGGTTTGGCTTTTAATGATTGTTTGGTTGAGTCAGATAGCTTTGGGTTGTCCTTACAGTTACAATTATCTTTTTCTTATTAAGGTATAATTGCCATGAGATAATTTGCTCCCTTATGTGACTGTTTGTTCGAATGTGACTGAAATTTGATAATGTTATATATGATTTTAGTGAATTTTATTGAATTTGAAGATGTCTCAGTCTGAGCATCAGCAGCAGATTGAATAGGCTCAACAACGGACTCCTCAACAGCAACAGAGTCAGCAGCAGACTCAGCATACTCCTCAACCGCAGCAGACTCATGTAGAGGATGCATTGGTTGGATAACATTCAGAACTTGCCTCTGGTCAACATAAGAAAAGGTCGTAGATGTCATGGATGATAGACATTATGAGTGTTGGTGAGGTCAATGACGAAAGCTTACCCCTGGACACAAAAGTGAATATGAGACTGTCCAGTGTTTGTGCTCCAGCTTCCCAACAAAGGGTGTTGCTAACCCTGTAGGGATTCAGTGAGTTGACCAAAAACAAAAAGGATGAACTTTTAAAAAACTCTATTCAAGCATACATTCAATATCCGGAAGAGCTGGAACAAAAGAGGAATAAGATCATCTCTCATGCTTGGAGGAGCTACAAGAGTAAGCTTGTGAATATTTGGAGGAAGCAGGAAACCCCCTTCGATAAGTTTAATGATTTGTCAGTAGATGATTGGGAGATATATGTTGAGAAGTGCAAATCACACAACTTTGTCGCGAGCAGTGAGTATATGCAGTGGCTCTGATCGTAGAATGAGCTTGATCACCACCTCGACAACACTGGTTATGCCGGAAATCAAAGGAGGTGGCAACAAAAGGATGAAAGATTGGCCCAGCAAGGTCTTCAAGATCCATACAACAATTTTCGTGGATGGTTGAGACCATTTATGCGTGCTCGTTCTAAGGTGAAAGAGTCAGGCGGGGTCAGCTTCTATAATCAGAGCACCGCAGATGTCGCTCAAAGGTCCTTGAGCTAGAGCAGCGAAGACTCAAATGGTTTGAGGTAAAATGATGCCCTCAGCAAGGCCCTACAAACAAAGGAGCAACGAGGCCATGTTCGTGGTGTTTCTAGTAAGTTGACCTAGTGGGAGAGTTTTTTGGAACACAAAACTATGTATCAGAAGCGGAAAAAGACCTCGACACCATTGGTTGACATGGAGGAGCTGAAAAGATAGGTGAGAAGGGAGGTTCTAGGAGACCTGAAGCCTATACTCAAGGCCTCAGGTATACAATTCCCTAACTTTGATTTGTTCATAAGTAACGACGAGGAGCGTAGGAGCAGCTTAGCTTCTATAGCAGCTGGGGGTGAATGGTCACATGAGGATCTTCAGACACCAGCGTCCGGACCTTTAATTGAGCCGAACATGATATATAACTTGGCTTAACCAATAACATGCAGCCTTACGCTTATTGTCGAAGAAAGATTTTGAATGGAGGTCGGGAGAGGGCTAGTGTATCTTGGTCAGACCATGCTTGACAACACCCAAGTCGACACAACATCCTATATTGTGGTCAAGGTGGACATGGTGCATGACAATTCGAAATACCTGAAGCTTGAAGTGCCACCGGATAATACAACGCTGGCTATGCGGGATGCAATTGCTAGAAGTATTCAGTGGAGACGGACTTCTATTGTTGTTGACCCAACAGCAACAGCTTCAGCGTCGACCTCTACTGCTTCGATGTCTCCTGAGTCACGTCTGCTCACACTTCCTTCTCCAAATCCAGAGCAGATGGTTCTGTCTCCAATTCCAGAGTAGTCGTGGCCTCCAATTATAGAGAAGCAGCAGAAGTCTCCAATTCGAGAGAAGTTGCCTCTAGTTACAGAGAAGCAACATAAATCTCCAATTTGATATCTGCCACATATGTCTCCAACTACAGATCAGCCGCCGGGAAAGGCGATGAAGAATGTACGTGCCAAGAACAAGAGTCGACCGCAGCAGCGGACGTCGAAGGAAGCTGGCAAGAAACCAATGAAAGAGTCGGAAGCTAACCCAAGGGCGCTGACGACTATGACTCTTGCTAAAATGAAGTTTGAAATGGGGAAGCCGATATTAGTTGTGGGCGCACTCAAAGAAGTTGGTAAACCTTATGTTGACCTTCATAATTACTACATGCAAAATTACAAAAAATATCAAGCTTTAACAGTGCAATTCAAAGATAAGCACTTTCTGGTGGGTGATGGCATTTTTCTCATCTCATGGTCTGATCTCTACGATCTTTTCACCCTCGAAGCGTTGGACGTCTCTCTAATACGCTGTTTTGCAATGTAAGTCCTTAAAAACTAGGGTTCTTCAATATATATATATATATATATATATATATATATATATATATATATATATATAAGTGTTTATATGTGTCTAAATTTTTTTCCATTTTGCATGTAGGCACATGCAACAACCATCATAAAATGGAAAAGGAGTCTCGTGCATATCTTCACCTGCAAAGACCAACGAGAACTAATATTCAAATGGCCAGCAGTCAAAAAGAAGTTGTTTCATATTTTGTCAAGGAAATGAGACACTATAGTGATAATGAGCTCCTAGTCGTACAATACAACCCGAGTAACCATTAGGTAACCCTAGCAATTTCTACAAAGTACGATCTAGTCTGGTAATGTGACTCCTCAAGGCCAAGAGATTCAATAACTAGCGAGCGACTTACCCATGATTGGACAGATATTAGGTCGTTATTAAAAAGTAAGTTCCTTCTTCACTTTAGTTTCTGACTGTTTTGTCCTTGCACAATAATTTTACATTAATCATGAATGTTTTTGTTTAGCAATTTTGACACACACGTGTTTAAGGTGCTAGGAGGACACGCAGGAAAACACGGACAACTTAAACATCATACTGCATTCGACGTCCCACAACAAGCTCCGGACAACACATGCGACTTCCATGTCTACTTAAGCATGGTTTTATTTGGAGAGCAACCAAATTGCAATGTACGTGTAAGTGCATTTATCTTACTTTATTACTAATCTTTTGCTAAATCTCATTTTATCGTGTGGTAGGACTACAAAACCACCTTCAGAAACGCAGCAGGTTGTAGCCTCGAGCACATTAGAGAGAGGCTATGCAAGTTCATCATTTCTGAAATCATTGATCCAAAGGGAGAATTTTATTACAACATACATGATTAGATGACAAGTATTCTTTGTATAATTAGTTACTTTTTAAGCAGGATGAACATGAGGGCATTCTTGGTATAGTAGTTACTTGTATATATGCAGGATGAACAGAGGGGCATTCTTTGTGTAAATAGTTACTTGGTAATCACGATTGACACTTTGTTAATATTTGATTGGTCAATATAATTTAATGTGTGATCTCCATTAGGCTATACATATGTTTTTGTATGTGTATTTTGCTAAACCTGGCAATACGGTTGCCAAATCCTGGCTATCTCTAGGATGCAGATGGCAACTAGGATAAACAAGGGGGCGACTAATAGGAGACGAGTGTTTAGTAGGGAACATCTCCTATTGGTGCCACAGTGACCCAGCCGGTAGTAAAATACACGATGAGCTAGCTCAAAGAACGTCATGGATTCGAAACATAAAGGAGACGTGCACTATTAAAGCTCATCTCGAATTAGTCTCCTATTTCTTAAAAAGGGGACGAGCTGGAATAAAAACTATATCGAATATCACAAACAAAGGAGATGATGTCCTAAAAGCCCGTCTCCAGATTCTTTGCCTAAAGGACACATGCTGCCTTAATGCTCATCTCTGATTTCTTACAAAAAGGAGACGAACAACCTGAAAGATCGTCTCAGATTAGTCATCAAATTTGCGACAAGTTGTCATAACGAGCTGCTTAAGAGGCCATTTCGAATTAGTAGCTAAATCTTCGACGGTCTTACAGAAAGATCATCTCGAATATTTACATAAAGGAGACACTCTGCCTTAAAAGTGTGTCTCAAACTTCTTACAAAAAGGAGACGGGCTGTCTTCAAGCCTGTCTCGGATTACTAATAGAAAGGAGACGGACATTCTTCAAGCTTGTCTCCCATGTGTACTGATCGGCAATGCGTCCAACCGCTCGTCTCTGATTGCTCTGTAATGCAAGATGCGACGGTAGAGATGCGCATTTCAGGCGCATCTGAGCCTTTCTCAAGTAGTGTGAACTGATTAGAAGCTATCCTAATCTTTTGAAGGAGGTGATTTCCAAAGTTACCGCCCCTGATACAGTATGTTTTAGCAGCTTTTTATATATATAAAGGGTGTTATATTATACTCAACAGTTAATACTATCAAGCATACGTTGCTCCTTCGAGAGCTTAACTAGATGAGGTTTGAACAACTGGTCCTAAGTTCGTGCATGATAGTCCCAACTAGCAAACCACTAGACTAGTCGGCATTCTTGTTACATATGGAGATGTATTGTGTTAACTAGCGAGTGTGCTCACTCTGATGTTACGTACGGAGATATAAACCCTATTCCTCAACAGGGCCGGTCCTGAGATTTTGGGGGTCCACAGCGAAACTAAAATAGAGGTCCCTTAGTCATAAAAATAAAAATAGTATATACATAGTTTATGTATAAAAATCTTGTTTTCTCTAAAAAAGATATAGATGATAAAAGGTTTTTTAAAAATATATTCCACCCGTTTCAAAATAATTGTCACAGGTTAGTTCACATTTTTCTAAAAAGATACTCCATCCGTTTTAAATAATTGTCACCGGCTAGTTCATTTTGAACTACGCTGTGATAATTATTTTGAAACGAAGGGAGTATATAGTAATATTGGCATACAAAAAACTTATCACTGATGGCAATGATATACTATATGTATAACACACAATCTACAATAAAAATACCTTATAAAGACAATTTAAATAAATTTGATACATATAGCACATAAACAACTATAAAATGCACTTTACAAAGATATTTGATACAAATTTAAACAGAACAATCCTGCAAATAAAATATATTGGAACTCTTATGTCGTGCTAAAATAAAATTAGTTCAATTTGTGTATACCTTACCAATTACATCCTATTTCTCGACATTGAAGAGAAGTAGAGGAAAGGAACCAAAATTGTAGCATCATCACGTCAAATTTAAACTGAATCAAGTTGCGACCACAGTAAACTTGATAAACGGAGTGGACCAAATACGATTGTAGGAATACTGTAAATTTGACTGCAGAGAAAAATAAGGGTCATTAATATTTTTTGCATTACAAAATAATTTTTTGAAGTATGAACCCTATTCCACAACAGGTCCGGTCCTGCGATTTTGGGGGTCCACGGCAAAGCTAAAATAGAGGTCCCTCAGTCATAAAAATAAAACAGTACATACATATTTTATGTATAAAAATCTTGTTTTCTCTAAAAAGATATAGATGAATAAAGTTTTTCTAAAAAGATATATAGTAATATTGGCATACAAATTTTTTTATTACTGATGGCAATGATATATTATATGTATAACACAGAATCTACATCAAAAAATACCTTGTTGAGACAATCTAAATAAATTTGATGCATATAGCACATAAACTGCTATAAAATGCATTTTATTAAGATATTCCATACAAATTTAAACAGAACAGTCCTGCAAATAAAATATATTGATGAATCTTATGTTGTGCCAAAAAGAAATCAATTCGATTTGTGTATACTTTCCAATTGTTCCATATTTCTCAACATTAGAGAGGAGTAGAGGAAGTTAACTAGAATCCTAGCATCATCAGCTAAAGCAATCTGGCAGTGGTCGTAGGCGCATGTTACATGAGAGAAGCCAAAGTGACGAGTCAGATACAAAATAGTTTGTGTAGGTAACCTGCACCGACAAAGTAAATAGATCGACTGATGAAATTTCTACGTAATTTGCCTAATGCAAGCCGAAGGTGGCTTCCATCAGGTTAATACCATAAACCCATCCTTTACATGAACTAGGAGCATATAGCTAGCCATGCACACACATCACACCCACCTGGATGGGCAGCGCGTCCAAGTTGCCTCGAGGCGCGATGATAGGCGGGAGTCCCATATTGAGCACGACAATGACACCTGTGCTCCCGAGTGGGTGCATTACAGGAATCACGATCAATGACGTCGGCCAGGGCCGATGTAATTAAGCCTAAAACCGATGTATGTTACTTTATTACGTCGGTTTTTCCTTAATTACATCGGTTGTTGACCGATATAGCAGTTTGGATGTAATTAAGCTTACTTACGTCGACTGCGTACGTAAGTTACTTAATTACGTTGGCCAACTATTAATTACATCAGCAGTCCGTTTCGACGTAAGTTAGAACTTACGTCGGTCGTCCGCAGCCGATGTAAGTTATACCATGTAACTTATGTCGGCTATGGCCGGGCCGACGTAAGTTTTGTTTTCTAACTTACGTCGGATGGTCTGGCCGACGTAAGTTAACCTGGGCTAACTTACATTGACCGTACCATAGCGGAAGTAAGTTATGTCTCTACTTTTTTAAATAAAACAGAAACTGTCTGCCTCGCACGATGATGAGATACACAATAGATAGATATATATACAACAGCTAACACAATCTCAAATTATTTGAAGCACACATTAATCGCAACACAAACTCCGACCGGGCTACACACTAGCTCCTCGACTACCTCCGGAGCTGAAAAGGTCATCTCCGTGCGTCCCTCCGGGTGCTGGTAGCTGTGCCAAAGGAGTTTGCACCTTCGTCGCCGAACTCTGCAAAAGAACATTAGAGTTAAACATGTTACAAATTCATCTCACACTCTTCCTTTCCCTCTCTCTTTCTATCACTCTCTTCCTCTCCCTATCCCTCTGTATCTTTCTCTCACACTCTCTTCCTCTCCCTCTCTCCTTCTCTCATTCTCTCATTCTCTCACTCTCTTCCTCTCCCTCACTTTCACTTCCTCTCTTTCTGTCACAATTTCTCTCTTCCTCTCGTTTCTCTCATTCTCTCACTCTCTTCCTCTCCATCACTTCTCTCTCTTTCTCTCATTCTCTAGCATCCTCTCTCTCTCAGTGTACCCTCTCTCTCGCACTCCACCTGTCCCTATCTATGTCTCTCTTACTCCACCTCTATCTCACCTCTCTCTCTCAACCTATGTCTATATCTCTTACTCCACCTCTATCTCACTCTCTCTCAACCTATGTTCTACTTCCTCTCCCTATGTCAAATACTAAAATGAATATGACAATATTAAATAAAAAGTTTATTGCCTGCGTTGGGGGCATCTATGCCGGGGTCACCTGAGGCAGCGGAAACAGAGGAATATCGATCTGATGACCGCTCTATCGAGCAATAGTCTGCCATTGGAAAATATTAAAATATTTATGTTACTGAAATGCTATGAAATTAAACTGTGATAATTTAAGTTACTTACTTCCACTGTTGCTTGCACTTGGGCCATGTACAAGCTCGTGACCTCCTGGAAGGCCCTCGACCTCTCCTGCTCCTCCCTCGCCCTCTCCTGCTCTGCCCTCTCCTACTCCACCCTCGACCTCTCCAACTTTGCCTGGGTCTGCGCCAGCGTCTCCTTCAAGGCATTGAGCTCCAACTGAGTTTGCGAGATATGACCACTTGACGGCCCGACGGATGAGGCTTGTATCGATGAAGTGCCTCTCAGAGGTCGCGCCGACCTCGAGTTGACAACTCCATCGAAAATGGCAAACCTTCCAAAGAATGAAAAATACTAAGTAGAAGAAGATAGATTGAAAACAGAATGAAACAAATGACCAACTCACTGTCCATGGGTCTTCCCACCTCTGCTCGCGTATACGGCTTGGGGGTCGATCAACATGTTTTCCCAATCATAATCTTCGCGACCTCCTACGCGTACTTTTCCTAAATTACAAAGAAATCTTGTAAGCATATCAATAATAGTATTAGTTGTAATGAAATTAACGAATTTTGAAATCTAACCAGTCTATCAGTCGTGACCTGACTGTACTGCCCTGGCTGAGAAGGGTCACTTCCTTTGTGACATCTCTTGTAAACCTTGGTCGGGGTCGGCTCTTGACTGGTCTCTTGCTCTTGTATAGCCATGTCAGTGAGAGAAATATATTATGAACACATAAATGAACTTAAATTGTACTTACCATGCGTTTAGCCAAACGCAAGTAGCCGCCACCGTCGCAATTGTGCTTGCCCTCGGACCCCAGGCAACACTGTCTTGCCTTTATGGACCAAGCGATGAAAGCAGCACTAGCCCAGTGCCGATAGAGAGCTAAGTACGCCTAGGGTTGACCCTGTAACCAGGAAATACTAACCTACACATATTTCATAATACATCATTGCAGTTAACATACGTAGGTATTGTAAATATTTAACAATAAGAACTTACATCCTGTGAGACTTATGTTTGTTGAATATATTGGCTATGATGATCAAAGTTTTGAATACTGCCAAAATACCCTTTTAACAAGGTCTGACTCTAGGAACGAGCTCCAGCAAGGTTCGACAATTAGTCCAACTTGTTTTGGGTAGCCCCGGTAAGGTCCAACTTGCTTTGACTAGGTCTGACTTCTTTGTCTAGATCCGACTTGCTATGGCTAGGTTCGACATGTTTTTGCTAGCTCTAGTGCAAGGTCCGAATAAGCTTTAGTATGCTCCAGCGCTAGGTCCGAATAGCTTTGTAAGATCTGGTGCTAGGCCCTGCTAGCTTTGGTAAGCTCCAACTCAAGGTCCAGTTAGTTTTGGCAAGGTCTGGAGCTAGATTGCAATGGTTCTGCTTTTACTTTGAAGTGATTCAAACTTGGTTTACATCTATGAAATTTTTGCTTAGTATTCTTTTACTAATTTTTTGGTGTGTTTTGGTGGTTATGGTTGATATCTTTTTGCTAAGGTTTGCAACATGCTTATGTGAGGTGCTCACGTAAGGTGTTGTGGTTTCAGGACTAACGAGAGTCAAGTCGAGGACTTGTGCTTGGAACTATTGGTTGTTTATTCATGTGCAGGTGTTGCTTGAGTTCAAGACATGGCTGGTGACAGGATCCATTGAAATATTCTTATGGAGAAGATGAGATTCAACAACCAAGTTCGGGAAGAATTGTGGTTGAGTTGATCGGGAGGTCGTGCAACATGGTTGAATCAACAACAATGCATATGAAGGTATTGTGTACGTTGTTGGAAGGTGTTTGCACATATGCAAGGAGTGCATGGATGTGGCTACATGGTTTCAAGGCATGATGAAGAGAAGTGGACGTAAAGAATTGGTCGGAAAGGTCCAACTGACTAGGTTATGGACTCAAGCTGCGGCTGAGTGATGTTTGACTGAAATATGGAAAGATTTGAGTTGGTTATGATAGGATTTCGTGTGGGTCACGAAGTTGGGTTGTTTTAGGAATGTGCAATACATTCCTAAGGTGTTTGGAAGTCTTAAGATTGCTTCTATCTGCGTAGGGAAGAGTCTTGAGCAGCTATGGAAAGTTTCGGTTGAATTTGAGTAGGATTTGAGTCCTAGTTAGGATTGGGTTGGTCTAAGGGCTGGTTATATAAGCAAGGGAGGCCAGAGCTCGTGATGCACAACTTTGGGGCTGTTCCTATTGTGGTTTGATCAATAAAATTCATAGTTTAAAGAAACTTTTGTGCCTTGTTCGTCTGACTTGTTTCAGATAAGTTTTTCTCGTCGAGTTTCTGCACGACACTACCTTGCTTGGGTGGTTTTATCATAACTTGAGTTTTACATATCCAATCGACGTGATTTTTTTTGCTTGTATTCACAACTTGATTATCTATCATCTATGAAAATTTCATGGTCATATGATTTGTAGTTTTGGATCTACACGAGTTTCATGGAAGTATTGCAAATCTGGTTTTTCTCAGGTAGAACAGATTGACCTTCGTTCAATCTTTCGATCGTAACTTGAGTTTTTCTCGACGGATTTCAGTGATTCATGTTGTCTTATTTTCATGACATAATACTCTATAATATCTACCATTTTTTTCACAGTTGAACACATTTAGATTAGTCTCACACATGATTTCTATAACAGATCAATTTTCTGTCGAGGGGTTTTTGTTGATCCACTGAAAAAGTTGTAATCTATCATTCACCCCCACCCCCTGGTAGCTTTTAACGTGCTCTTCGATCCTAAAATTGGTATCAGAGCCATGGTGCTCTAATATTTGTGATTTGCATGTGTTTTGACTAATCATCATGGAGAAATACTCCGCAAAACCTTGTGTGTTTAGTGGTATTGATTTCCAGGTTTGGAAGGCACGAATGGAAGCTTTTATCCAGGCGCAAGACTTCGCCATATGGGAAATGGTGTGCAAGACTTACGACGTGCCTCCAAACGATCAAGTTACAGCTACAAATCTAAGAGATGTTGACAACAACAACAAGGCTCGGAAATTTATCATACAAGGATTAACTCAAAGTGACTTCGACCGTGTTGCACACCTCCGATCTGTGTACGATGTGTGGAAAGAACTTTGTGACTACCACGAAGGATCCAACATGATTAAGGAGGCAAGGCATGACATGTTCAAGAAAGAGTACATGCGCTTCGAGATGCAACTTGATGAGTCCATTGATGACCTCTTTGCTCGCTTTAATAAAATTCTCAGCAACTTGCGTAGCTCCAATGTTAATTTTTCAGATGCTGAGAATGCTAGGCAGTTACTAAGTGCATTAGACATGTCAATTTGGGAGATGAAAGTGACATCTATTCATGAACCTACTATCATGAGTACACTTACATTAGATGTGCTATATTCTAAATTGAAAACTCATGAAATTGATATAATCTCACGTAAGAACCCCAACAAGTCTCTTGCATTTGTTTCTCAATGTGACATGCCTAGCTCTGACCAATCTTCATCTTGTGGTACACTTGCTTTGTTGTCCTCTCTAACCCTTGAACATATTGAGGGGTTTCCAGAGGAGGAGCTAGCACTTCTCTCTACTAGGTTCTCAAAAGCATTGCAAAATGTAAGAACTAGAAGGAGAGGAAGATTTGGACCTCAACGATGTTTCGAATGTAGTAAGATAGGACATTTTTGTTTGAATTGACCTAACCTTTCAGGTCCTACTTCCCGGGAAGAAAAACAAACAAGGACAAGGCACTCCTCTGCTAAAGATAAAAAGAAGAAGAAGGGTTTTACAGGTCACCAACTGGTAAACAGTTTTATCTTTGCACTTCAGGAACTTGGCTCAAGCGACGTGGACATTGGAAGTGACGAAGATGAAGATGATTTGGCAAACTTGTGCTTCATGGCGGGGAAATCAAGATCAAGTATGGAGGAGGCAGAACACAACAGCGACAATGAAGAGGTATGCCCTACTTGCGAAGAAATATGTGATGCTGTTTCTTATGCCACTGTTATAGTAAAGAAAAAATGACAAAAAGCTTAGGGACAATGCTATTAAAATTGAGTCAGTAGATCTGAAATTAATTGTTTGAAATCCTTGATTCCTAGTGATGATTCTTGTTTCTCATGTGATTTAATATATGAACAATTGTCCTCATTAAGAAGTGCGCACACCTCCACACTTGATAAATTTGAGTTAGAAATTGAAAAGAACAGAGAGCTTGCTGCACTTAATGATAAAAAATTGAAAGATGCTAGTTGTTCTACAATTGATTTGCATTGTTCTACTTGTGATGATCTTGATAAGAAACTACAAGATGCTATGAATGAAATTTCTGTTTTGAACAATTCTCTACATGCTCATAAAGTTAAAAATTGTTCTAATTGCAAATGAAAAGGAAAAATTTCATGTGAAAATTGTCTTGATTTGTCCAATAAACTTGATGACATGCATAGGATATTAGATTGGTTTTGTAATGCAAATAAGAACCTAAACTTGCTGCTGAATTCGTCCAAGTCTTGCAATGATAAATCCGGTTTAGGTTTTGATTCTCATGCTCTTGCTAAGGCACATCCACCTAAAATTGTAAAGTCATTAGGAGGTGATTTAATTCAAATAGCTCCTAAATAAAAAGAAGTGGTTTTCAAATCTGCAGGAGTGCTATCTCATTCAGTTTCTAATAAAGATGTTGCTTGCTCATCTAGACATGAACACAAAGTTAAATTTCATTGTACCTACTGTGGTAGAGATGGTCATGTCATAGATTTTTGTTGTAGACTAGCTAAACAACAGAAAAAAGAAAGAATGCAAGCTAGATCTCATAATTCTCATGCAACATTTGCTGCACATGATAAATCGAATATTAAGAAAATGCAACCTGCTGTTATGAGTCAAAAACATGCAAAGTTTGCTCCCAAACCTACTGTTTTTCATGCTACACATGTAACACCTCATAAGTCAGTAGTTGGGTACAAAAATCCTCAAACTTTGACTCATAAACCTGCTATTTTGTCTCAGCTTTTGCGTGTTTTTCCTACTGCACGTCGTGTGACTCAGTACTGGATTCGTAAATGCCTTTTGACTAATCCCAGTATTGAGTCATCGATGTATTGTGCTTCTATGTAGGTTACACGTTTGAGGAAGGAGAACATTTGGATTGTGGAATCAGGTTGCTCACGCCACATGATTGGTAACAAAGAATGGTTCTCCTCCCTCTCTTTTGTATCACGTGTAGAGAATGTCACTTTTGCCAATAATTCTTCAACTCCTATAATTGCTAAGGGTTCGGTTATGGTAAATGATCACTACACTTTGAAAGATGTAGCACTTGTCAAAAATTTGAAATACAACTTGCTTTCTGTTTCACAATTGATAGATGAAAATTTGGAAATTATTTTCACTAAAAATTGTTGCAAGGTTGTAGATTCAAACAGTGAGCTTATTTTTAACATGTCTCGGTTTGGAAGAGTTTTTAAAGCTAATTTTGATATGTCTTCCTTTAAGCATAGGTGTCTAGTTTCTAATGATTCAAAGGACTTATATTTTTGGCATCGTAGACTTGGTCACATAAGTTTTGATCATCTAACGCGTGTTAGTGCTCTTGATCGCATACGTGGGCTGCCTAAGCTTAAAGGGGACAAAGAAATTGTGCGCTCTTCTTGTAGAGATGCTAAGATGGTTGCAGGTGCACATGCTCCTCTCAAAATGATCATGACAACTGAACTGGGTCAACTTTTGCACCTTGACACTGTAGGACTTTCACATGTTCAATCTCTCGAAGGTAAATGGTATGTTCTTGTGATTGTTGATGATTTTTCTAGATACTTTTTGGTTTACTTCATGGCATCTAAGAATGAAGTTTTTAGTCACTTTAGAACTTTATTTCTTAAATTATCAATTGATCACCTAGGACCTCTAAAAGCAATTAGAAGTGATAACGGAACTGAATTTAAAAATCAATCATTTGATCACTTTTGTGCTGAAAATGGAATAGATCATCAATTTTTTTCACCATATGTACCTCAATAAAATGGTGTTGTAGAGAGAAAGAACAAAACCTTAGTTGAGATGGATAGTACTATGCTTAATGAATATCAAACTCCTAGGAAATTTTGGGCAGATACAATTACAACTGCTTGTTATGTTTCAAATCGTGTTTTCTTGCGTGCTAAGCTAGGAAAAACACCATATGAGCTTCAGTTTGGACATAGGCCTAGTGTCACACACTTTAGGGTCTTTGGATGCAAATAATTTGTTAAGAAACATGGCAATCTTGATAAATTTGAAGCTAGATCGGTTGATGGCATGTTTCTTGGTTATCCATCTCATACTAGAGGCTACCGTATGCTTTTACTTGACACTAACAAAATTGTGGAGATTTGTGAGGTTTCTTTTGATGAAGCTAGCCCAGGTACTAGCTCAAATATTGTAGGTTAGGATCAATATCTGCAGGGGGAGAGTATTTTCGTTGAAAATAAGAAAGGAGTGGTGTTGCTGCCCAAAAATTCAGCAGCTAATAACATTGTTCCAACTCTTGATTTTGATTCACAACCAGCACCGACGACCACCATTGCTAGTCCAGATCGTCCTCAAGTCACAAGCTCATCATTTTGTGATGAACACAAATAAGAAAAAGAAGCCTGTGAAGTGTCTACTTCCCTCTGAGACCTCAAAAGTCATCCTCCACAACAAATCATTGGAAGCTTGCATGAATGAGTCACACGATCTAGGTTTTGCGATCCGAAGTCTCATGCTCATTCTGCTTTTGTTGCTTCATTTGAACCCAAAGATATATCACACACACTCACTAATGAATCTTGGATTATTGCCATGCAAGAAGAGTTAGAAAATTTTGAAAAAAATAATGTTTTGGAATATGTACCTCCACCTCAAGGTCACACTTTAATTAAAACTAAATGAGTGTTTAAAAATAAACAAAGTGAGGATGGGGTTGTAGTTAGGAATAAGGCTAGGTTGGTTGCTCAAGGTTTCACACAAGTTGAAGGTCTAGATTTTAATGCAACTTTTGCTCCTGTTGCTAGATTAGAAGCCATAAGAATTTCGTTAGCTTTTTCTGCATCGAAGGGTTTCAAGTTATATCAAATGGATGTTAAAAGTGCTTTTCTTAATGGCTACATAGATGAGGAAGTTTATGTCAAGCTTACCACCAGGTTTTGAGAATCTAGATTTTTCTAATCATGTTTACAAACTGTCCAAAGCCTTGTATGGTCTCAAACAAGCGCCTAGAGCATGATATGATAGGTTAAAAACATTCTTACTTGAAAAGGGGTTTACCATGGGCAAGTTTGATAAAACTCTTTTTGTGCTTAAGCATGTCAATGACTCATTATACGTTCAAGTGTATGTGGATGATATTATCTTTGGTTGTGCTTCTCATGATCTTGTGTCCAAGTTTTCAACTATGATGAGTTCAGAATTTGAGATGAGTATGATGGCAGAAGTCACATACTTTTTGGAATTGCAAATCAAGCAAACCAAGGAAGGTACCTTTATGCATCAAACGAAGTATATGAGAGACCTTCTTAAGCACTTCAACATGGAAAAAAGCAAGCCTCTTTGGACACCAATGGGTACAACAACAACACTTGAACTTGATGAAGATGGTGAACCCGTTGATTGAAAACAATACAGAAGCATGATCGGATCACTTTTGTACCTCACGACATCAAGACCAGACTTACAATTCAGTGTATGTCTTTGTGCATGATTTCAAGCTTCCCCACATGCTTCACATCGACAAGCCATCAAAAGAATTCTCAGGTACTTACATGGAACTCAAGAATTTGGCATTTTTCTTCCTTCTTCCTCAACCGTTACTTTGAAAGCTTTTTTGGATGCTGATTTTGGGGTTGTAGGATTGATAGGAAAAGTACTTCGGGTGCTTGTCATTTTCTTGGTAATTCTCTTGTTGCTTGTCCCTCTAGAAAACAAAACTCAGTTGCACAATCCATGGCTGAATCTGAATATGTAGCTGCTGCTAGCGCTTGCTCACAAATTCTTTGGATTGTTCAAACTCTTAGGGACTATGGGGTTGATTTAGATAGTGTTCCGCTATTTTGTGATAACACTAGTGCCATTTGCATTTCTAAAAACCCCGTGGAACATTCTAGAACAAAGCACATTGACATTAGGTATGACTTTCTCCGTGATAATGTCGAAAAAGGAAACATTGTGCTTCACCAGGTAGATACCGAAAACCAATTGCCTGCCATTTTTATAAAAATCTTTGGATTTCACTCGCTTTTGTTTCATTCATAGTGAAATAGGGGTTATGCATCCTCATGGCTTAAATTGAGGGGGAGTTTTGAAACTTGGTAGGTCTATGTGTGAATCTAAATTTAAAATAATATGAGCATAGTATTTCATACATATATGACTTTGGGATTCCTTTTACATGTTGAAACTTCTTACTACATTACTCATTTTATACATTTTGTAATTTTTGCCGTGACTAGTGATTGGAATAATTACTTACACTATATCTGGTCATGATCGAACTTTCTTACTGTTTTGAACCTGTTGTATGCTCACAAGTGCTTTTAATAATGAAAAATTAATCAATCAACTATCCACATGTTTAGCTTTTATGATAAAAATGAGAAAAGATTAAGAGAATATTCATGCATCACACTTCTTCTTTTGAGATGGCTTATCATTGCACTTAGATATGAACTTATAAAAAGTTGTGTCTGACTAAAACCATGACCTTAAGCTTCTGACTGTCAAATTACATAGGCTTGGCTTGGTTGGTTAGAATAAGGCAGATGCGACATATAATCTCTTGCAAATGTTATATGATCAGAATTTGTGCTTTAAATAATATTGAAAAATGAAAATTGCAGCAACAAGTGTCATGCTTTCAGGTTTTGAAATAGGTTAGTTTGTGAGATAATGACTTGCTTAAATTGAAAATTACACTTGATCTCTAGCATGGCTTACACTACTTTATGTATTTCATTGATGTGATAGTGTAAGTTACTTGATAGTATAACTTTGGATGAGCTTTGTTTTATATGTATATGTTATAATATGCTCATAACATTTGAAATTCCTCTTTTGAACCTTGCTGAATACATTGTTAAAGGGGGAGAAATTGATCACACATTGCACACATTCACAAGTGTTTTGTCTAGATTCTTCTCAGGGGAAGAATTGATTTTCTTCTCATTTTATTTTTGATTCTCAAAGGGGGAGAAAATTGTTTTCAAAACTTTTCATGTGAATAAGTCAATATTCGGATTTTAAGTGGTGTTGCCAATACATTCATCAAGGGGGAGATTGTGAGACCTATGTGTGCTGAATACATTGGCTATGACGATAAAAGTTTTGAATACTGCCAAAACACCCTTTTAACAAGGTCTGACTCTAGGACCGAACTCCTGCAAGGTCCGACAATAGGTCTGACTTATTTTGGGTAGCTCCGGCAAGGTCCGACGTAAGGTTCGACTTGCTTTGACTAGGTCTAACTTCTTTGTCAGGGTCCGACTTGCTATGGATAGGTCCGACATTGTCGGTACCCTATAGACCGGGTACCCCCGCATACAAGGATGACAAGATGCTGGTTTCCACCTCACAAGAGGATAAGTACTCAGAAGCTACCACATGTCTCACAGCTACGGACCTGCCTCTCTAATAAGGGTGGCTTCGGTGCTGCCACGTGTCTCGCAGCTCCGGACCTGCATCCCTACTAAGGGTGGCTCCAATGCTGCCATGTGTCCATAGCTCCAAATCTGCCTCCCTACCAAGGGTGGCTCCAAAACTACCATGTGCTCCGCAGCTTCGGACCTTTGGTGCTTCCACGTGACCCGCGGCTCCGGACCTGGCCTCCTTGCCGAGGAGAGGTTTGATGCTGCCACCGCGCGTCCCGTAGCTCTGGAAGGCGACGTCTACACTCAAGACCGCATTAACGCGCCATCAACATAACATTAATATGTCATCAAGACACCTTAGTGCACCATGAAGATCATTAACGTGTCATGAGGACACATTAGTGCACCATCAAGACCATTAACGTGTCATCAGGACACGTTAGCGCACCATCAAGACCATTAACATGTCATCAGGACACGATAATGCGCCATCAATATCCATTAATGTGTCATTAAGGCACATTAATATACTTTTATGACTAATTAACCCAGGGCCACTTGTCAGGCCTCGGTCATAATGTAACCTATCGGTCCTTCACCTATAAAAGGACCAAGCAGCCATGACACGAGGAGGGCTCGGGGACACCTCCCTCTGGGACACCTCGCTCATAAAATACAACACAACCCCCCCGTGGATATAGGGTATTACGCCTCTCTGCGGCCCAAACCACTGTGTTCATCTAGCTCTTAGTTCCAAGAAATTTGCCCTCCTAAAAGAACCTCCGCGGGCTGCTCCTTAGCAGGTCTGGGGGAAGTGTCACAAAAACACTTCGACGGACATTTTTTTCCTAGCTCCGGCGCTAGGTCCGACTAAGCTTTATTATGCTCTGGCGCTAGGTCTGAATAGCTTTGGTAAGCTCCGACGCTAGGTCCTGCTAGCTTTAGTAAGCTCCGACTCAAGGTCCGGTTAGTTTTGGCAAGGTCCGGAGCTAGATTGCAATGGTTCTGCTTTTACTTTGAATTGATTTAAACTTGCTTTACATCTATAGAAAGTTTTCTTAGTATTCTATTACTAAATTTTTGGTGTGTTTTGGTGGTTATGGTTGATATCTTTTTGCCAAGGTTTGCAACATCCTTATGTGAGGTGCCCATGTAAGGTGTTGTGGTTTTGGAACTAACGAGAGTCAAGTCGAGGACTTGTGCTCGGAAGTATTGGTTGTTTATTCATGTGCAGGTGTTGCTTGAGTTCAAGACATGGTTGGTGACGGGATCCATTGAACTTGTCTTAGGGAGAAGATGAGGTTCAACAAACAAGTTTGGGAGGAATTGTGGTTGAGTTGATCGGGAGGTCGCGCAGCATGGTTGAATCAATAACAATGCATATGAAGGTATTGTGGATGTCATTGGAAGGTGTTTGCACATATGCAAGAAGTGCATGGATGTGGCTACATGGTTTCATGTTGTGATGAAGAGAAGTGGACGTAAAGAATTGGTCGGAAAGGTCCAACCGACTAGGTTATAGACTCAAGCTGCGACTGAGTCGGGTTTGACTCAAATATGGAAAGATTTGAGTTGGTTATGATAGGATTTTGTGTGGGTCACGAAGTTGGGTTGTTTTAGGAATGTGGGATACGTTCCTGAGGTATTTGGAAGTCTTAAGATTGCTTCTATATGCGTATGGAAGAGTCTTGAGCAGTTATGGAAAGTTTCAGTTGAATTATTTGAGTCCTAGTTAGGATTGGGTTGGCCTAAGGGCTGGTTATATAATCAAGAGAGGCCAGACCTCGTGGTGCACGACTTTGGAGCTGTTCCTCTTGTGGTTCGATCAATAAAATTCGTAGTTTAAAGGAACTTTTGTGCCTTGTTCGTCCAACTTTTTTAAGACAAGTTTTTCTCGTCGAGTTTCTGCATAGCACTACCTTGCTTCGGTGGTTTTATCATAACTTGAGTTTTACATATCCAATCAACATGATTATTTTTGGGTTGTATTTACAATTTGATTATCTATCATCTGTGAAAATTTCATGGTCATTGCATTTGTGGTTTTTTATCTACACAAGTTTCATTGCAGTGTTGCAGATGGTTTTTCTCGGTAGAACAGATTGACCTACGTTCAATCTTTCGATCGTAACTTGAGTTTTTTCTCTACGGATTTCGGTGACCCTTGTTGTCGTGTCTTCGTGACTTGATCCTCTATAATATCTACTACTTTTGTCACAGTTGAATACATTTAGATTAGTCACACACACAATTTCTTTAACAGATCAATTTTCTGCCGAGGGGTTTTTGTTGCTTCCGCTGAAAAAGTTGTTTTCTATCATTCACCACCCTCTGGTAGCTTTTCACGTGCTCTTCGATCCTACACCTCCGCGTACTTCTCCTCTGTGAAGTATGTGTCAGAGTCCTTCCTAAATGGATCTCTTTCCTGTTGCTGCTCTCGGGGGTGCAACTTGTGGTATGCATTGACGACTTGGATCCGAGTGTTCGACAATGCCGCTATCGCGAGCTTCCGAGTGTTGTAGTGGAACACGCATCTCGTGTGGTCCTCCATGTCCGGTTCCTCGACCTTGTACCTCATCTGTAAGCAAACAAACATTTAAGTGATATGCATTAACACTTTAAATGAGTTGAAAAAATTAAACAGTTAAACTTACCATAAAATCGTTCCACACTGCTTCTTGAAGGGTTCCGTGGACCTCGTTAGAGACACAGGCGTAGTTATCCCACGACAAGGCTGGAAAACCGTCGATGACACCAGGGTAGTGCAACTGAACTATATCCCCCAAGACACTGTTAACCTACCTGCAGTGTTGTAGGATCGAAGAGCACGTGTAAAGCTACTAGGGGGGGGGGGGTGAATGGTAGATTAAAACTTTTTAGCGGAAGCAACGAAACATCCCTCGGCAGAAAACTGATCTGTCAAAGAAACCGTGTGTGTGACTAATATAAATGTGTTCAACTCTGAAAAAACTAGTATAGATTATAGAGAATCAAGTCACAAAGATGTCACAACAAGAATCATGAAAATCCGTTGAGAAAAACTCAAGTTACGATCGAAAGATCAAACAAAGGTCAATTTGTCCTACCCGAGAAAAATAGTTCTGGAACACTGCAAAGAAACTCATGTAGATCAGAAGCCACAAATCCAATGACCGTGAAATTTTTCGCAAATGATAGAAAATCAAATTGTGAAGATACCCCAAGAAAAATCACGTCAATCGGATCTATAAAACTCGAGTTATGTTAAAACCACCAACGCAAGGTAGTGCTGTGCAGAAACTCGACGAGAAAAACTTGTCTGAAAACAAGTCGGGCGAACAAGGCACAAAAGTTCCTTCAAACTACAAATTTTATTTATCAAACCACAAGAGGAACAGCCCCCCAAGTCGTCTACCACGAGCTCTGGCCTCTCTTGCTTATATAACCAGCCCGAAGGCCAACTCAAACCTAACTATGACTCTAATCCTATTCAATTCACGAATCAAAACTTTCCATAATTGCTCAAGACTCTTCTATACGTAGATAGAAGCAATCTTAAGACTTCCAAACACCTTAGGAACGTATCCCACATTCCTAAAAAAA
The DNA here is from genome assembly GCA_036927565.1 of Tuctoria greenei. Taxonomy (NCBI): domain Eukaryota; kingdom Viridiplantae; phylum Streptophyta; class Magnoliopsida; order Poales; family Poaceae; genus Tuctoria; species Tuctoria greenei. The sequence continues at coordinate 161,923,581 of JAYESD010000007.1, read as the reverse complement.
CTCAAATTCGTGACCCACACAAAATCCTATCATAACCAACTCAAAACTTTCCATATTTGAGTCAAACACGACTCAGCCGTAGCCTGAGTCCATAACCTAGTCGGTTGGACCTTTCCGACTAATTATTTACGTCCACATCTCTTCATCATGCCTCGGAACCATGTAGCCACGTCCATGCACTCCTTGCACACGTGCAAACATCTTCCAACAACATCCACAATACCTTCATATGCATTGTTCTTGATTCAAACATGTTGCGCAACCTCCCGATAACCTCAATCACAATTCCTCCCGAACTTTGTTGTTGAACCTCATCTTCTCCCTAAAACTAGTTCAATGGATCCCGTCACCAGCCATGTCTTGAACTCAAGCAACACCTGCACATGAATAAACAACCAATACTTCCGAGCACAAATCCTCGACTTGACTCTTGGTAGTTCTGAAACCACAACACCTTACGTGAGCACCTCACATATGCATGTTGTAAACCATGGCAAAAACAATATCAGTCATAACCACAAAAAACACACCAAAAACTTAGTAAAAGAATACGAAGCAAACTTCCCATAGTCCAAAAAGCAAGTTTGAAACATTGCAAATTAAAAGCAGAACCACTGCGATCAAGCTCCAGATCTTGTCAAGGCTAACCAAATCTTGATCCGGATCTTAACAAAGCTAGTCGAACGCGCTGGAGCTTACCAAAGCTAGTCGGACCTAGCGCGGAGCTTACCAAAGCTACTCGGACCTAGAGCCGGATCTAACCAAAGCTAGTCGGACCTTACGTCGGACCTTGCCGGAGCTCGGACCTTGATGATAAATGTCTTTTGGTAATATTCATAACTTTTATCGCCATAGTCAATGTATTCAGCACACATAGGTCTACAATCTCCCCTTTGATGAATGCATTGGCAACACCACTTAAAATCCGAACATTGGCTTATTCACATGAAAAGTCTTGAAAACAATTTCTCCCCCTTTTTGAAAATCAAATGAGAGAGAAATAAATTTCTTCCCTATACTTATTTCTGCCCCTTGCATACTTCTCCCCCTTTGACAATGTATTCAGCAAGGTACAAAAGAGAAATTCTAATTTGCTATGAGCACATTATAACATATACATATATAAAGCTCATCTAAGTCATACTATCAAGTAACTTACACTATCACAACAATAAGATACATAAAGTAGTGTAAGCCATGCTAGAGATCAAATGTATTTTTCAATTTTAGCAAGTCATGATCTCACAAACTTAACTATTTCAAAACCTGAAAGCATGACACTTGTTGCTGCACTTTATTATTTTTCAAAGCAAAAATTTAGATCATATGATATTTGCAAGAGATTATCAACCTTGCCCATGGTAACAAAGAAACATGCCATCAATGGATCTAGGTTCAAATTTATCAAGATTACCAAATTTCTTAACAAAGCATTTGCAACCAAAGACCAAAAAGTGTGTAACACTAGACCTATGTCCAAACTGGAGCTCATATGGTGTTTTACCTAGCTTAGCGCGCCAGAAAACACGATTTGAGACATAACAAGCGGTTGCAATCGCATCAACCCAAAGTTTCCTAGGAGTTTGATATTCATCAAGCATAGTCCTATCCATTTCAACTAAGGTTTTGTTCCTTCTTTCTACAACACTGTTTTGTTGAGGTACATATGGTGAAGAAAATTGATGATCTATTCCATTTTCAGCATAAAAGTGATCAAAAGATTTATTTTTAAATTTGGTTCCGTCATCACTTCTAATTGCTTTTAAAGATCCTGGGTGATCAATTGATCATCTAAGAAATAAAGTTCTAAAGTGACTAAAAGCTTCATTCTTAGATGCCATAAAGTAAACCCAAGAATATCTAGAATAATCATCAACAATCACAAGAACATACCATTTACCTCCGAAGAATTGAACACGTGAAGGTCCTACGGTGTCAGGGTGCAAAAGTTGACCTAGTTTAGTTGACATGAACATTGTGAGAGGAGTATGTGAACCTGCAACCATCTTAGTATGTCTACGAGAAGAGCACACAATTTCTTTGTCCCCTTTAAGCTTAGGCAGCCCACGTATGTGATCAAGAGCACTAACACGCGTTAGATGATCAAAGCCTACGTGACCAAGTCTACGATGTCAAAAATATAAGTCCTTTGAATCATTAGCAACTAGACAGCTATGCTTAGAGGAAGACATATAAAAATCAGCTTTAAAAACTCTTCCAAACTAAGACATGTTAAAAATAAGCTCACTATTTGAATCTACAACTTTGCAGCAATTTTTATCAAAAATAATTTCCAAATTTTTGTCTAGCAATTGTGAAACAGAAAGCAAGTTGTATTTCAAATTTTTGACAAGTGCCAAATCTTTCAAAGTGTAGTGATCATTTACCATAACCGAACCCTTAGCAATTATAGGAGTTGAAGAATTACCGGCAAAAGTAACATTCTCTACACGTGAAACAAAAGAGAGGGAGGAGAACCATTCTTTGTTACCTCATGTGGCGTGAGCAACCTGAATCCACAATCGAAATGTTCTCCTTCCTCAAGCGTGTAACCTACATAGAAGCACAATATGTGGATGACTCAATACTGAGGTTAGTCAATAGGCATTTAGGAATCCAGTACTGAGTCACACGACGTCCAGTAGGAACAACACGCGACAGCTTAGATAAAACAACAAATTTATGAGTCAAGGGTTGAGGTTTTCTGTTCGTAACTACTGATTTAAAAGTTGTTACTCGTTTAGCATGAAAAGCAGTAGCTCCGAAGTTAAGAGCATTAATTCCAAAGGAAAAAGCTGAAGCTCCGGATGCAAAGACTAAAGTTCCGAATGGAACAACAGAAGGTTTGGGAGCTATTGGAACTACCGGAGCTGCCTTTGCAGATTTCTTACCAGAAGGTCTGAAAGCTACTTTTTCAAATTTCGGACTCATTAAAGAAGGTTGCAAGTTTCTAATTTTTGGTTTAGCATGCATAGCAGATTTAGCATGAAAGTTATGAGATCTAGCAGATTCTTTATCCTTTTTAATTTGTTTAGCTAGTCTCTAACAGAAATATACAACATGAACATCTTTATCACAATAAGTACAATAAAATTTCATTTTGTAATTATGTCTAGATAAACATGTAGTATTAGAAACAAAGTTAGAAAGCACTCCTGCAGATTTAAAAATCACATCCTTTTGTATAGGGACAATTTTGATTAAACCTCTTCCAAATGATTTTACAACGTGAGGTGGATGTGTTTTAGTATAAGCATGGGAATCAAAACCTAAACCAATTTTATCATTGCAAGGTTTAGAAGAATTTAACAACAAGTTTAGATTCTTGTTCCCATTGTAAAACCGCTCTAGTATCTTATTTTTATTATAAAGTTCTTTAGATAAAACTAGGCATTTTTAACATAAAGTTTTTCCTTTTAGTTTGCAATTAGAACAGTATTTAACTTCATGAGAATGTAAAGCATTGTTTAGAATGGAAATTTCATTCATTGCATCTTTTAGTTTCTTATCAAGATTGTCACATGCTGAACAATGTAGATCATCTGTAGAACAAGAAGCATCTTTAAAGTTTTTAACATTAAATTCAGACAACTTTTTGTTCTTTTCAATTTCTTCATCAAGTCTATCTAGAGTGGAGGAGTGTGCACTTCTTAATGTGGAAAATTGTTCATAGATTAAGTCACATGAGAGACATGCATCATCACTAGGAATCAAAATTTTTAAACAGTTGATTTCAGATTCTAGTGATTCAATTTTTAGCAGCATTATCTGTAAGTTTTTTGTCCTTTTTCTTGACAATAATAGTTGCATGAGAAATTGCATCACACATTTCATTACAGGCAGAACATACCGCATCATCGTCACTGTTGTGTTCTGCATCCTGCTGACTTAATCTTGATCTTGTTTTGCCCACCATGAAGCATAAGTTGGCCAGATCATCATAATCTTCATCACTTCTAATATCTACATCACTTGAACTGAGCTCTTGAAGTGCGGTGATGAAGATGTTTATCATCTTGCGTCCTATGGAACCCTTCTTTTTCTTGTTGGTATCGATAGAAGAGGACTTGACTTTATTGTGCTTTTCATCATGGGTAGAAGGACCTGAAAGGTTAGGGCAATCTGTACGAAAGTGTCCTGTCTTACCACATTCAAACCATCATTGAGGTTCAAAGCTTCCTCTCCTTCTAGTTCTCACATTTTACAATGCTTTTGAGAACCGAGTAGAGATGAGCGCTAGCTCTTCTTTTGGAAATTCTTCAATCTGTTCCAGGGTTAGTGAAGACAACAAAGCAAGTGTATTGCTAGATGAAGATTGGTCGGAGCTAGGCATATCACGTTGAGAAACAAATACAAGAGACTTGTTGGGGTTCTTACGTGAGATTATGTCAATTTCATGAGTTTTCAATTTAGGATATATCACATGTAATGTAAGTGTACTCATGATAGTAGATTCACGAATAGATGTGACTTTCATCTCCCAAATTGACATGTCTAATGCACCTTACAATTGCCTAGCATTTTCAGCATCTGAAAAATTAACATTGACACTACGCAAGTTGCTAAGAATTTTATTAAAGCGAACAAAAAGGTCATCAATGGACTCACCGGGTTGCATCTCGAAGCGCATGTATTCCTTTTTGAACGTATCCTGCTTTACCTCCTTGATAGTGTTGGATCCTTCGTGGTAGCCACAAAGTGCTCTCCACACATCGTACGCCGATCGGAGGTGTGCAACACGATCGAAGTCGCTCTGAGTTAGTCCTTGGATTATCAAGTTGCGGGCTTTGTTGTTGTTGCCGACATCTCTTAAGTTTGTAGCCATGACCTGATCGTTCGGTGGCATGTCGTGATGATTGTACACTATTTTCCATATCGCGAAGCCTTACGCCTGGATAAAAGCTTCCATGCGTGCCTTCCAAACCTGAAAATCAATACCTACAAACACACAAGGTTTTGCTAAGTATTTCTCCATAAGGATTAGTAAAAAACATGTGTGAATCACAAAGATTAGAGAACCTTAGCTCTGATACAAATTGTAGGATCGAAGAGCACGTGTAAAGCTACTAGAGGGGGGGGGGGTGAATGGTAGATTAAAACTTTTCAGCGGAAGCAATGAAACACCCCTCGACAGAAAATTGATCTGTCAAAGAAACCGTGTGTGCAACTAATCTGTGACACCCGGTTCCGAAAACGAACCAAGTGAACGCATATGTGTGCTCATGATGTTCAACACACATACACGGGTGCATTCACAAAAGAGTATGCAGAAAATTACAAAAGAACAAGATTAATTAACCACTTACACAAACCATATTATCCTCGAATACAAGCTCTAATGAATATTAATGACAAGTTCAACTAATGCAGTGGAAATAAACTAAATAAGCAAACTAAATAGCTAGTCATCATATGCAATAGGATATAGCACAGCTCCAAAACACCACAGGAAAAGCTGACGGTAGACACGACCTAGAACTCCGCATTTTCACCATTAAACTCCCAATCCTGACCTGCAACTTTTTTTTTGGGGGGGGGGGGTTGCAAGAGTGAGTACATGTCGTACTCAGCAAGTGTGGAAAGTATGACATGTGGCTGATTCAAATGACAACAATAATAATGGTTGAGTGTTGAAAAGTACATTAAAACATTTGAAAAGAATATATTACATGTATATGAAATAAACCCATCATAAACTATAATTAATAACATAGCACCAATCCATATTCCATATCCATCACCATCATATTATTAACCATATTCAATGTCATAGTTTAATCCATATCCAGCCATAACCAGTACCAACCCATAACAATCCCAAATACCATGCCAATACCAAGTTCCCTCTAATCATGTGAGGGTCCAGGTTGCTCATAACCGGAAGCACGGCTATCATGATAGTTTTAGACACACCCTGCAGAGGTTGTACCGCTTTACCCACGTGTTTCTGATTTCATCACCTTTCGATGACTACAAAATATCAATTACGCTGTCTCACACTTCCTTAGGTGTGTTGCTAAGATATCACAAAATAGCCTTTACAAAGGGATTACTAGCCTATTTAGACCCCACTGAGGTTTCACCGGTGGTGATGTCTCCAACTGAGCACATCTTCAACCAAGGGCCCCCTCTTGAGCCATTCGGATCCCAGGGTAGTCCCACCAATCATCAACAAACCCAATCCGACTACCCCTTCCCCGAACATCCATAATGGTCCATACAGCACTAGCAAAACCCTAATTAATCAGCTACGCCGCACCCATACTTGGCCTTGTGGTGGCATTGTAGATCCTGGATGGTCGCTCCACGAACCAGGCCTTAGATCTAAAGCAAGCAAACCATCATACATCCAACCCATCCACATACCAGGCTTGCTTAGATCACCCATTACCATATCATATTAACCATTTCATGTTAACCATAATCTCATCCATACATAATTAAATTGAGTGGTATAGTTGTTTTCCCATCCCAGTTGATTAAGCGAAGCAAAAGGTAAAAAGCCCTTCCCGACTCTCTACTATATATTCCAGGTGACAAGGGTGGTTAAAAAAAGCTAGTAAACTTCCTACCATAGGATTTCCCATCAAATTGACACAAACATGCAGTTTGCAAACAAAACATTTATTTCAAAATAGGATCAATATGCTTCAGGGACACTTGCCTTGCTCTTGGGATTGGTTCGGGTCAAAGCCTTCAAACTCTTGGTGCTGTAGATCCTCTGCGGCACTCTCTAGCGCAAATCCGTCTAATCTGCACAAAAAAACATACAATACAAGAAACAGTCAACGAGTGCACAAATATTACTCAATATGACATGAAATGCATGATTAATGCAAATGCAAGGTAGATCTCGTTAATAGATTGCTTTTGATGATCACTACTTAGTTCTAATAGCTTTTTACAAGTTTATACAGGTTTGGATGTGATTAGATCAAATTTTAGAATTAATTCAACAAAATTTAACCAGGAAAATCAGACTAGTCCGCTAGGGACCGGAGAAGTCTGCACTCCGCGAGATCAGCAGAGTAGGGTTTTCTAGATCGACGTGAATTTGGAGATTAGGGGTTGAATTCACGTAAGGAAAAGAGAATAGAAGGTATACCATGTGTTTAGAACTCTAATGAATCAAGAAACTTGGAGGTAACACTTGGATCTTGATGATCTAGGGTTGATGAACTTGGAGATGAGTTGGTGATGAAGAATGAAACTTGATGGAGATCTTGATCCTCTTTCGTTTCCTCCTCTTCTTCTTCTTGCTTGGGATCTTCTCCTTCCTCCTTGATGGTGGCTCTCCACGAACTAGGGTTTGGGTGGGGTGGAAAAGTGGCAAATAGATGTCAAGCCAAGGGGTGGGGTTGTTTATATAGAGGTGGAGGCTAGGGTTAGATGGATTTTGAGTTTGAGAGGAGTAGAGGCCGGTTTAGAGTCTAGCATGGGCTCTAAATAAGTTAGGCACGACGTCCCTAGGCCCACTTAACGTGAAACCCAAGAAACAAGTCATAAGACAAAAGATCAACTCGGAGTCGCAAAATATTAGACAAGTCCAGAAAGGACCAGACTAGTCCGAAAATGTCCAGAGAGGAAATTAGACAAGTCTGGCCTAAAACCGGACAAGTCCAACTTTATTCAGAGAGGAAAATGGACAAGTCTGCTGGAACACCGGACTAGTTCGGACAGGTCCAGGGACTTAGCAAATTTTCAAGGATTCTTGGAATATTGAACTAGTCCGCACAAAATCGGACAAGTCCGAAAGTTTCTAGAGGAAAAATCAGACTAGTCCGCAGCAAAAACGGACAAGTCCGTTTTTAGTCAGAGAGAAATCGGACTAGTCCTCACCAAAATAGTACTAGTCTGCACTTTTCAACATTTTAAGTGCGGTTTTGCTCCAAATCAATTTTAAACTCATTCCTCTTGATGTGGGTTAATGTTAAACATATATATGAATGTATGTAGGGCATGATGCATGAAAATGAGGGTGTTACAACAACTAAGCTAAATGTGTTCATCTGTGACAAAACTAGTATATATTATAGAGAATCAAGTCATGAAGATTTCACAACAAGAATCACGAAAATCCGTCGAGAAAAACTCAAGTTACGATTGAAAGGTCGAACAAAAGTCAATCTGTCCTACCCGAGAAAAACAGTTCTGGAACACTGCAAAGAAACTCGTGTAGATCAGAAACCACAAATCCAATGATCATGAAATTTTCATAGATGATATAAAATAAGGTTTTGAAGACAACCCAAAAAGAATCACATCAATCCGATCTGTAAAACTCGAGTTATGATAAAACCACCAAAACAAGGTAGTGTTGTGCAGAAACTCGATGAGAAAAACTTGTCTGAAAACAAGTCGGACGAACAGGGCATAAAAGTTCGTTCAAACTACGAATTTTATGGATCAAACCACAAGAGGAACAGCCCCAAAGTCATCTACCACGAGCTTGGGCCTCCCTTGCTTATATAACCAGCCCGATGGCCAACTCAAACCTAACTAGGACTCTAATCCTACTCAATTCACGAATAAAAACTTTCCATAACTGCTCAAGACTCTTCTATATGCAGATAGAAGCAATCTTAAGACTTCCAAACACCTTAGGAACATATCCCACATTCCTAAAAAAACTCAAATTTGTGACCCACACAAAATCCTATCATAACCAACTCAAAACTTTCCATATTTGAGTCCATAGCCTAGTCGGTTGGACCTTTCCGACCAATTATTTACGTCCACATCTCTTCATCACGCCTCGGAACCATGTAGCCACGTCCATGCACTCATTGCACACGTGCAAACATCTTCCAATGACGCCCACGATACCTTCATATGCTTTGTTCTTGATTCAAACATGCTACGCAACCTCCCGATCAACTCAACCACAATTCCTCCCGAACTTGGTTGTTGAACCTCATCTTCTCCCTAAGACTAGTTCAATGGATCCCGTCATCAGCCATGTCTTGAACTCAATCAACACCTGCACATGAATAAACAACCAATACTTCCAATCACAAATCCTCGACTTGACTCTCGTTAGTTCCGAAACCACAACACCTTACGTGAGCACCTCATATAAGCATGTTGCAAACCATAGAAAAAATGATATCAGCCATAAACACCAAAAACACACCAAAAACTTAGTAAAAGAATACTAAGCAAACTTCCCATAGTCCAAAAAGCATGTTCGAAACATTGCAAATTAAAAGAAGAACCACTACGATCAAGCTCCGGACCTTGCCAAGGCTAACAGGACCTTGAGCCGGAGCTTACCAAAGCTAGTCGGACCTAGCGCTAGAGCTTATCATAGCTAGTCGGACCTAGAGTCAGAGCTAACCAAAGCTAGTCGAACCTTATGCCGGACCTTGCCGGAGCTCGGACCTAGAGTTAGACCTTGATGATCAATGTGTTTTGGTAGTATTCAAAACTTTTATCGTCATAGCCAATGTATTCAGCACACATAGGTCTCACAGGTGTTTCTGGGCCCCCGGGAACGAAAGGTCGTACCAACATCTGTAAAATATGTTAACTAATTAAGTATCGAAAGACAAAATCTAATATTTAATATACTATGTGGTTTTTTTACCTATCTCCGACAGGACAGATAGTGATCCGCTGAGCAGGAACCGAAGGAGGAGCCACAAAGTGGATACTACTCGTATGTTGCCTCTGCGATGCCACCGCGTTTGTGACCCATAAGGCCGGTCACCACTGGAGCTCGAAAAGGAGACCAGCCGGCTCTGAAGGGAGGCTAGCCCGGCTCCTGTGGCAGCCCTCTAGCCTTTGACTCCGACTCAGATGACTCTGAGTAAAACTCAAAAAATAAAAAGATTGGTAAGAAATAATTATTTATAATTGCAATTTAAAATAACATGATTGTCAACTGAAACTTACCTCAGTGCGCACGTCATCCGACTGGACCCGAGCCGCAAACTGTGGAATGTGCTCCAACAGCTAGGAATGTGTGCTCCCAGCTGACGAGGTACCCGAGAAAGGGTCTCGTGTTGGCGGAAACCCTCTCACTGCCTTCCCCTTCCCCTTCGATGACATCCTGTTAGAAGGAATAATTGATTAATATGCTAAGATAATATAAAATATTCATGTTAAGTTAGTGAATAAAAAGTTACTTCATAAATTTCAAAATTCATCAACGTCACGGTCACGCATGCTACTCCTTGAACCAGCCCATCGATCTTCTGCTTCCTTGACCGTCTCGATTGCATGTTGTTTTCATTTCCGTATAGCAGTAGGCTCGACTAAGTCATCGATATCTTCAGTTTCTGTTTCCATGCCCATCTCGATATCTTGAGCGTCTCCAACTAAGTCATCGAGTCCTACACCGGGCTCGACCAAGAACGAGTCTGGCAACTCTTTCTCTTGGTAGACCGCATCAACCTTAGTTTCCTCATTGTAATCATCATCACCGGGAGTGTATAACCGCTCACAAGGATTCACCTTGTGTACCACCCACCAAGCTATGAGTTTATTGCATGGATAAGGTATATAGTACACTTGCTCCACTTGGTGTCCAAGAACTAATGAATCGAATCCCTTCAATCATTCCTTGTGTTTAACTTCGACCATGCCAAATTTGTTTTGTTGAATTCCATGACTGGAATCAAACCATTAACAATAAAAGAATGCTGCCCGAATTTCCTTGTTTCCAACAAAAGAAAATTCAAGAATTTTTTATCCCATAATAATGAGTATCACGTTCTTGAGAATCGACTGCCCTCAACACAATTCCGGTATTACATATTGCCGCGAGAGGATGAGGAGATTCAAAATGAGTTGTAGGGAATCAAAAGTCGTTGACATCATATCAACCATAGCATCTAATTTTAACCACTCCATAGGATAGTTGTCGCAAATCTTCATGGACGTTGGCATCTTTATTGCACTATCCAAGATATGAAGTATTTAGAAAACTTGGTAAATATTCGTAAGTTATAAGAAATTTTGTTAATACTGATAAGTTAACGAGAAAACATTACATGATCTCGAAACCAGAAAAGAAAATTAGGTCCTTCGTTTATTCCTTCCCATCGCATCCTTTCTATTTGGTTGGTCGTAGGTTGTTGTCTATGTCTCCAATTTTTCCTGTTGAACTCACTGTACAAAAAGAGAACCTTTTAGAATAGGTGTTGTCAGTACTATTCAGACCAGGTACCCCCGCATACAAGCTAGAAGAGGCACCAGACCCTTGCACCCACTGAGGAGGGCTCCGGGACTGCCATGCGTCCTCTGGCTCCGGACCCATGCTCCCACAGAGGAGGGCTTCGAGGCTTCCACATGTCCTCCCGCTCTGGGCCCTTTGCTCTCGCTGAGGTGGGCTCCAGAGCTGCCATGCGCCCTCTGACATCTGACCCTTGCTCCCATCGAGGAGGGCTTCGAAGCTGGAGTGTGTCCCACGTCCCGCAATGGGCCGTGGACCCAAAACACGTCATGTCTAGTTGCGCATTGAAGGAACATGCCTTCCCAAGGCGCACGGTACAGCACACGCCCCCTGTCAGGTACCACTGCGTCCAATCACACTGCAGTGAAGATGCCGCAGATGTACCCCACTCTGCCAAGTGGGTAGTTTACGATGACAAGACAGATGGACCGAACAACCCCTGCCATCATCAACGACTACACATGGGCTGCTAACGTCTGAGGTGGCAAGACAGTAGGTTTTCAAGCCATAGTCAGAGGAGGCTTATGCGAGAAGCCATAGATCTTTAGGATAAGATCGCCCTGGGGCCACCTGCCGGGCCTCGGACCCCACTTGTAAGACGTTCGACCATGTCTATAAAAGGATCAGCCCGCCACCGGCTTACACACATCCAATCCAATGCTCACACATGCTACACACACATTGACACCAATAATACAACCTCACCGTGGAGTAGGGTATTATGGTCTGGCGGCCCAAACCACATAAAAACCACCATCTCACCATCTCTCATACGCGTAATCTCTCTTGAGGACTAAGCCCTGCTGATCAAAAACCTCTGCGGGCTACTCACATAGCAGGTTTGGGGGAAGTGTCACAAGAACACTTCAACATTTGGCACCCTAGTTAGGGCCGTTTTCTCTTAGGGAGTTGCGCCTCCATCGCTGCCGAGCATCCAACTTTGGCACCATCGAGGGGGCCCGCTGTCAATGTTTCTTAGCATTGATGGTGGGCACTGCCGAAGCATCCAGCTCCGACACCACCTAGGAGGCCCGCCATCGACGTTTCTTAGCGTTGATGGTAGGCGCTGCCGGAGCATCCAACTCCGGCAACACCTAGGGGGCCCACCATCAACGTTCTTCTCGTACATTATGGGCACCGCCGGAGCATCCAGTTCTAACACCACCAAGGGGTTCGCCGTGAACATTCTTCTCGTTGATGGTGGGCACCACCAGAGCATCCAACTCCAGCACCACCTAGGGGGCCCGCTTTCGACGTTCTTGTTGATGATGGGCGCCGCTAGAGCATCAAGCTCCGACACCATCCAGGGGACCCGCTGTCGACGTTCTTATCGTTCATGATGGGCGTCAATGAAGCATCCAACTCTGGCACCACCCATGGGGCCCGTCGTTGACGTCCGCACGTTGAGGATGGGCACTGCCTCGGTTCGATAGCTACCTTATCACCATCGCTGCAGGAGACTTCTCCGACGATGACCACACATCTCAATTCAAGTCCGACGCTCCCCAGGGGGCCCACCGACATCAACTATCCATGCTCCCACGCTCTACCAAGGGCCCGCTGATGACATCCTACGGCTAAGTGGTAGGCGTGCCCAAACATTTGACCACACCTATCAAGGGGCCTCTAAGGGGTCCCATGGGCAGGACATCAAGTGGTTTCCCACCACCACGGCGACAACGATGTTACCATGGTGTTACGGTAAGTTCAACGCGAAGATCCGCTGTAAGTTTTACTTTTAGCACGGTGTTAGGTACAGAGTATGCAACCTGCTTAGTCTGATCCTACACCCTAAGTGTGTACACTTTGCCTCCCCAGCGTCACTTCGGTAAAGCTTTACCCTGGGCGTAGTGGTAGGATAGTTTTCTTTTTTCTGAAAAGGGTGTCATAGCGTCTAGGAGCAGCGCTCGAAGTAACTAAGCTCATGTGGGTCCAGTCCAGGGTGTTCAGCGTGCTTAGCCTGGTTCCGTACCCTAAGCTTGTACATTTTGCCTTCCTTTTCATTCGGAGCGGGTCGTTGCCTTCTTGTAAAGCTTGCCTCCTCCTATGATTACCAAGTTAGAAGAACCACTGTCTTGCCCTATGCTCTATTTATGTTCATTTAATTACACATGAATTTTATGATCATCAAATCATGCTCATTCTCGCATATTCTCTACTCAGTCACTCTCTCCCTATCTCGCGCCTAGTAGATTTATGCAATCCTGCTGCGAGTTTGCTTGAGGTACCTGCAACATGTCTAGGGTCTCTCGGCTGCCCCCTTGTTTGGGGTCCTGTGTCGCCAGACGGTCTCCCCCACAAAATGCCTATGCCAGGCCAGAGGTCCAGGGTGTGTAGCTTGCTTAGCATGTTTCCAAACCCTAAACATGCACACCCTGCCTCCCAGCGCTACAACTAAGTATTGGGGGCCAAACGACTCACACCCCAAGTAAGATGGGAACTGGGCCCCAGATTCTAATGCGCTGAATTACCCAAGCCCCGCTCCTCAGCTTAGGACTGTAAGGCATAGTAAAACTGAAGACCAAGAAGGGAATGACCGATGAGCAAAACTACTTACATTATGCTTTAATTTTTTGCTTACTTTCGCATATCGTCTGCCATATGTCGGGTTCATTTCCTTGTCTCGTCCTAGTTGGAGTTATGCTATCCTGCTAAAGGTGGGCCTGCATGAGGTACCTGCAATGTGTTTGGGGTCCGATGATCGTTTTCTTGCTTGGGTGAATGTGGTCTAGAGGGGGTGAATAGGCTTTGAAAATTTCCTGCACACTTAATCAAACTGTCAAATACTTGAGGGACCGAACTTGTCCTGTTGGTGGAGCGGACTAGTCCGGTGTGCTAAAGTGTTGTGAGTTAATTAAGTATTGATTCAGGAATTGAGATGTTATAGCAGCGGAAATTGAAAAATTATTGAGATCACTTAAATTGACAATCAATATTGCAAGGTTATACATGGAAAGCAATTGTAATCTAGTTTACAAGATTGATCAACTTAATACCCTAAGTAATGATAATGCAAAAATAAAGAAGCACACGGGACACGAATTTTTACCGAGGTTCGATCTCACCAAAGAGATCTACTCCTCGTCGAGGAAGCCCACACAGAGTCGGGTCTCTTCAAACCCTTTCCCTCGTCAAGTCACCACACAAGATCGACTTGATTCCACTATCACGGGTAATCACCAAGTTGATGGGGCAACCTCACACTTTGAGGGCTCCCACAAGAATTACAGCAAAAAGATGATCAAATACACTCGAAAAGATTACAAGTAATTGCACGAGTGTAAAGAGATCAAACCCCAAGAGCTCAATGACGCGTAGACAACGATCTCCCAATCCCAAATCTGAATACTCAAATGATTTTCATTTTTGAGGACTTTATATGCGTGGGGAGACATGTTTTTGTGCTTTTGGGACAGGTGGTGGCGCTAGGGTTTCACTTGTGAACATTAGAATACGAAAGTTGTGTTTGTGGGATCGTGGATCTCCTATTTATAGTGTTTCCAAAATTGTTACCGTTAGGGATCCCGACGGACGGACTAGTCCGTGCTGGGTACCAGACTTGTCCGATGTGTTGTGTAAAGTCGGCGTGTAATCTGCAGCACATTAGGACCCCAAAATTGTGTGAGGTATACCGGACTAGTCTGGTAGGTGTCCGAACTTGTCCAGTGCCCTATGTATTGAAACATCAGAAACTTTCCCGGACTAGTCCAGTCCTAAGATGCACTTGTCAGACGTGATGTGTAATGGAACATAAGAGAGTTCAATGGACTAGTCCGGTCCATGAACGGACTTGTCCGGTGCACAGTGTATTGTATTTACAGAAAGTTGAACATACTAGTCCGATCCATAAACGGACTAGTCCGGTGCAATGTGTAGTGAGGTTCCAGAAAGTTGATCGGACTAGTCCGGTCCATGAACGAACTAGTCCGATGCACTGTGAAGTGGGACACCAGAGAGTTGAACGGACTAGTCCGGTCCATGAACGGACTAGTCCGGTGCTCAGTGAATTTAAGATTGATCTTAATACCCTTACCCCTACGCAAAGAATTGAGCTCTTGGGATGTGTCTCTCACACACATCCTATACAATTAAGTCTACTTTGCACTTCATTCATCAATGGGGCCTTTCTTTCTCTTCATCACTTCATTTTTTACTTTTTAAGTGCACCAAACTATCTAATATGAGTTGACCTGCATTCATCTCAACAAGTCCATTAAGATCTCATTTGTTTGTCATCAATCATCCAAAACCCACAAGGGATTGCCTAGATGCACTTTCAATATCCCCCTTTTTGGTGATTGATGACAACCAATTGAGATTTCACAATAAGAGTAAAGATTGATTTTCATAAAGTGTGCATATATGAGAATGATAAATGAGAAACAATAACTTCTCACATATATGCACTCTTTATGGTGGGGTGCCTATAGAGTGTGTGATCAAATGATGTGATGAGCAAAAGATAAAAACTTGACAATTATAGCAGCAATCATCACATTAACATTAAACTATGCATCACACATCAAATAAAGTAGGCACATCCACAAGAGATTACAATAATTTGAAATTGATATACATGTCCTCGATCACAAGTCCTTAAGGCTACTAAATAATCTACTAGTCTCAATCTCTCCCCCTTTGGCATCAAGGCACCAAAAAAGGGAAATTTTGAGTGGAATCACTCATCGCCGCTGCCTCCCTCACTCCCGGTTCTTACTTCATATTCTTCTTCATCTTCAGGTGCTTGTTGAGGAGGAGGAGGAGGAGCGGAGGCACCAGCTAGTCCAAATGAAGCCAACTCTTGCTCTGAAAGTGGTGCCATCTCTGTGATATTTTCTTCAGAATCTTCTGAGATCTGAGATGACCCCACTAGCTCCATCTCTAGCTTCTCACAGTTGCTTTGATGTTGGCCTTCACATATCTTTGATGCCTCTTCCTCAACAGACTCTCCTTGTGCTGCTTAATTTCCACTTTGCGGCAGGATGCAAAGATGGATGAGAGCAATTTCAGCACACCACTGGAGGATTCTCTAGAGGATGGAGGAGCAGGAGTAGCAGCTTTAGTTCTTGTGGCTTCATGAGCCCTCTTAGATCTTTGTTACTATGCGGGTAAGGTAGGAGCAAAGGGGACAGTGTAGATTGTAGGCTTCTGGGGCCTGAGACCATTGTGAGGAACATCCTTTATGAACTCAAGTCCTGTCACCTTCTCAATCATATACATGATATAGGGTGCATAGCCACAGGACCTGTTAGGCATGATGGAGATGTTCACAATGTCATTGTAGATGTACTCAAAGACATGGAAGGTCCTTCTCTTGCTTATCACCTTCATCAATGTCCTTAGTGTCCCCTGAATAGTTCCTGCATCTCCCTCCTTGGGAGCTATGGTCTTCCTGAGGATTCTGTTTAGAACTTCAAAGAATGGCTTCAAGTATTTGGTAGTTGGATACTTGTAAGGCATTCTTGTATCATAGAGAAAATCAAGCTCATCTTTCTCCAGGGGCTTCAAGTTGTGAATGATGATGTCATTCTCGAAAGAATCTTCAAGATGAAGAATTCTAGCAAACTTCTCATAAGTGACACTGTACTTTGCTCCATGTGTCATCCATATCATCTTGTCACCATCATCACAAGCAAAGTATAGAGTGGAATAGAATTGAGTGATGTCCTCACTGTTCCAGTCCCATTGGAAGGAGACAAGATCCTTCAGTCCATGTCGCTCCAATGCCTCCAGAACCTCTTGGTAAGCTTGGCATCTCTTGGACTGGAGGTAAGTTATATCCACCCATTGACTTTCGATCACCGGGTTCCTCATCTTCATATACATGCTCATAATAGTCAGCATGGAAATTGCTCCAGAATCTAGGGTTAGCTGACTGTTTGGACTGCTCATAGACTTCCATCTTTCTGAACTTGTCAACCAATTCAATTCCTTTTCCAGTAAAATCATCACTTGATGGTTGCCTGTTACGGTGAATAGGAGCTTTCATCTTCAAAGGGCCAATAGGACCACCAGCCAGTCCTTTGCCCTTGTTGCGACTTATCTTGGATGTCGAAGAACTGCCAGCACCTTCCTTGCTCAGGGGCTTCTTTGCTACCACTCTCCTCTTCTTAGGAAGTACTTTGTCGGGAGGAGAGGAGTGAACATTGTGGTCGTGCCTTTTCTTCATAACCCTCTCTTTTTCTCTTTGCACTCTTGCATTGTCACGCTCTTCGTCATAATCAAAAGAGCTGTCCTCGGAACCTGAATACATCGTGCCTGACAAAGGAATTCAAGGGTTGATAAGAATTGATTGTAGACTTTGTGCAAATAATAATTTAAAGGTTCAAATTGTCAGGGTACCGAACTTGTCTGTTTTCAGAGTGCGGACTTGTCCGGAGTACCGGACTTGTACGCACTTGAGTACCCGGACTAGTCCGGTCTGACATAAGAACCCTAATTTCCTATTTTCAACAAAGCTAGACGAATTGATACAAGGAAAGTAGGAATAAATCTAGAGAGGTAATGTATGCCCTAGGAACCAGGAAAAATATCAAGATTGGAGAAAAGGTGAGAACTAGGGTTGAGTGAGATTTTACCAAAAAAGTTGAAGATTTGAGTTGAAGGAGCAGAGTATGGTCCTGATTAGTCTGGAGTGGGCAAGCTCTGCACCGAGGAGAGGATTTCCCTTGGAGAAATCTTCGATTTTGATGGATGGAAGCAAAAATCGCCCTGGGAGCTCACGGTAGAAGAGAGAGAGAGAGAGCAAAAGCGATTATGAGATGAGGGGGGTGAGCTCTTGGCGGCGATATAGGGTTAACCCCGATAGATACGGACTAGTACGATCGCTACCAGACAAGTCTGGTATGCTGGACTAGGGTCGGACTAGTTTGAGGCAACAGACTAGTCCGGTGTCAGCAGGACAGAACAGAATTGAACAACTTGATTTTGTTTGATTGATGTAATAGTGATCTCAAGGACATCATTTCACAAATAATCCTGATGAACATGACCAGTAAGCAATCAACAACCATACAATGGCCATAATTCACCAAGATTCACTAATTTAAATAGTTTTCAAGAGAAAATCGAGATAAGGGACAAATTTTTGCAAAAAATGAGTAAATTTTGAAATCACAATCAGGTATGTTGTGTTTCAAGCCACATTTCGAGATTCAAGTATATTTAGCTCATTTCTTAGCTCACAAAATCTCTTTTCATATAATGGCTTTGTGAAAATGTATGCAAGTTGTTTTTCAGTTCTAACATGTGAGATTACAATGTCATATTTTAATGAATGATCTCTTAAGAAATGTTGATGAATATCTATGTGCTTAGTTCTTGAGTGCTCTACTGGGTTGTGTGCAATTTATATAGCACTCTCATTGTCACATAGGAGTGGAATATGGTTCAGATTGTAACCATAATCCCTTAGAGTTTGTCGCATCAAAGTAGTTGTACGCAACAACTACCGGCTGCAACATACTTCGCTTTGGTTGTGGAAAGAGCAACGAAGTTTTACTTTTTAGATGACCATGAAACTAAGGATCTGCCAAGAAATTTGCATGTCCCTGACGTACTCTTTCTATCGACTTTGCATCCTGCATAGTCGGCATCGGAATATCCTATCAAGTTAAACTTGGATCCTTTGGGATACCAAAGGCCCAAGTCGGGTGTGTGCACAAGGTATCTTAAAAATCTTTTTACATCTATTAAATGTCACTCTTTAGGTGCGGCTTGAAACCTTGCACACATACACACACTAAGCATAATATCTGGCCTAGATACATATAAATAGAGTAATGAACCAATCATAGACCGATATACCTTTTGATCCACATTTGGATCATGTTCGTTGAGATCGAGATGTCCATTAGTTGCCATGGGTCTCTTGATGGGCTTGGCCTTGTCCATATTGAACTTCTTGAGGATGTCCTGCGTGTACTTGGTTTGTCTTATGAAAGTGCCTTCTCTTAATTGCTTCACTTGGAATCCCAAGAAGAACTTTAATTCGCCCATCATCGACATCTCAAATCTGTCTGTCATAATTTTTCTAAATTCTTCACAAAAGGACTTATTAGTAGAACCGAAAATAATACCATCAACATAGATTTTACAAATATATGATCATCAAAATGTTTTGTGAACAAATTATAGTCAGCTTTTCTAATTTTAAAGCCATTTTGAGTTAGAAAATCTTTAAGGCACTCATACCAAGCTCGAGAAGCTTGTTTGAGGCCATAGAGAGCCTTACACTGTTTATACACATGGTTAGGGGACTCTTGATCTTCAAATCCCGGTGGATGCTCCACGTACACTTCCTCCTTAATGGGACCATTGAGGAAGGCACTTTTGATGTCCATTTGATACAGCTTAAAATTATGGTGAGTAGCATATCCCAATAAAATACGAGTGGACTAAAGTCTAGCTACGGGAGCGAAAGTTTCATCGAAATTCAAACCTTCGACATGTGAGTAACCCTTCGACACATGTCGCGCCTTATTTCTTTTTACCACTCCATATTCGTCTTGCTTGTTTCAAAAGAACCATTTGGTTCCTACAATGTTTGCCTTTGGTCTTTCTACAAACTCCCATACTTCATTTCTTTTGAAGTTGTTGAGTTCTTCTTGCATTACAATCACCCAATCTGGATCCTTTAATGCTTCTTCTACCCTGTATGGTTCTGGAAAAGAAACAAAATAGTAATATTCACAGAAATTAGCTATGCGAGATCTAGTGGTTACTCCCTTAGCAATATCTCCAATGATGTTGTTGATGAGATGCTATCTTTGTATACGGTGAGGGACTTGTGAAGTAGCTTGCACTTCATTTTCTTCATTGTCAATGTCTCCCCTAGATCATTGCTTACATGATTATATTGATCTTCTTTATCTTCCTGATCTTGTGCATGAGCTCCCCCTTGATCATTGATTTCTTGTTGAGGTTCATCTTGTGCACTTGAGTCTTGTGGTTGTTCTTGAGGTCGAATATCACCAAGTGCCACCCTACTCAACACTTGACATGGCGCTTCTTCTTGATCTAGCACACACTTATCAACTTGCTCCACTTGAGAGCCATTAGTTTCATCGAACACTACATCACGTGCTACTTCAACAATGCCAGAGACTTTGTTGAAGACACAATATGTGTAGGCATTAGAATCATAACCAAGCAAGAACCCTTCATCAGATTTCGAAGCAAACTTTGAAGTCCTCGGTTTCTTGTTCAAGATAAAACATTTGCACCCAAATACTTTGAAATATGAAACGTTTTGTCTGTTACTGATGAGAAGCTCATATGGTGTTTTCTTCAAAAGTCGGTGAAGATATAGCCGATTTGAGGCGTGACAAGCAGTGTTCACCGCTTCAGCCCAAAACCGGTCCAAAGTCTTGTATTCATCCAGCATTGTCCTCGCCATTTCGATGAGCATCCTGTTTTTTCTTTTGGTCACCCCATTTTGTTTAGGGAGTAGGGTGCCAAAAATTCATGCTTTATTCCTTGTTCATCTAGGTACTCCTCAACTTGTGTATTCTTGAAATCCGTTCTGTTGTCACTTCTAATGTTCTTCAAAGTTGAGGAGAATTCATTTTGTGCCCTTTTCAGAAATTTCCTGAGGATTCCCTAAGTTCCTGATTTATCATTCAAGAAAAATACCCAGGTAAATCTAGAAAAATCATCAACAATAATTAATCCATATTTGTTACCGCCGATGCTTATATAAGCAATTGGATCAAAGAGGTCCATGTGTAGAAGTTCTAGCGGTCTT
Organism: Tuctoria greenei; assembly: GCA_036927565.1. NCBI lineage: Eukaryota > Viridiplantae > Streptophyta > Magnoliopsida > Poales > Poaceae > Tuctoria > Tuctoria greenei. Next base: position 161,902,660 of record JAYESD010000007.1, on the reverse strand, counting down.
GAAGTAGTCATCATGTTCTTGGCAGGATGTGGGGCTCTAACTTGTTTTCCCGACTGGCAAGCGCTGCACGACCTGTCTTTCTCAAAAACAACATCCTTTAAACCTCGGATGTGACCACCTTTTAGAAGTTTCTGCAGATTTCTCATCCCAACATGGGCTAGCCGTCTATGTCACAGCCATCCCATGTTAGTTTTAGCAACCAAGCAAGTGTTGAGTTCACCTTTATCTTTGTTGAAGTCAACAAGATAAAGTTTTCCCTTCAACATTCCCTTGAATGCAATCGAGATATCGCTTCTTCTAAAAACGGTCACACCCTTATTAGTGAATAAACAATTATAACCTTTGTCACACAACTGAGATATGGACAAGAGGTTATAATCTAAAGAATCTACATGTAAAACATTTGAGAGAGTATGTGGGAAGAGATTTCAATTTTACCGCTACCAAGGACCTTTCCTTGACTATTGTCTCCAAAGTATATCCCTTCACTTGGATCCACATTGCGCTCATACTCCACGAACATACTCCTCTCTCCGGTCATGTGATTAGTGCATCCACTGTCCAACACCCATTTTGATCCACCACAGGAGTAGGCCTACAAAACAGAATTATTTCTTGGTTTTAGGTACCCAAGCTTGCTTGGGTCCTCGCATGTTAGTCACAAGAGTCTTGGGCACCCACACACAAGTTTTCGAGTTCCTGTGGTGTTGCACTGCATATTTAGCAAATGCGTGTCTGTTGACGGCTGTTATATTCCAATTTCATCCATCAATTTAACTCAATTATGTGAAGGATTTGTCATTTCTTGCACACATCACCTTTCTATCTAACCCAATTCCACTTGGACTTGGAGAAATATGTGTATGCAGCATTTTATGTAGGAAATGTAGAGGGACCAATCCTATAAAATATCATCCCATCCAATCAGGCGACAACACGTGGCATCCCGTGGATCAAATGGCCCACAAACAGAAGTATCCGAGGAGATCCAACTGTGTATCACCCATATACATTAATGGGACCCACCTGGCAACCACCTGGAGAAAGCACATGAGAAACGGTGCAATGACCAGGTTGGCCGAACCAGTGGGTCGGCTGACTTGGTCTCTGCACCAAACTCGGTCAGCCTCCACGTGTTGGCTCCTCCCGGCTTCCTGGAGTCAGTGGTGACTGATTCGCGCACTTTTGGTGGAGGGAACTAACCTCAACACTAGTATAAATAGGACACCCTACCCCTCACTTCAACATACACCACTTGAGCTTCATCTCTATTGTATACACTATCATCCATAGTCTTAGAGGAGTTAGGTTGTAGAGAGGAGAGTCTCTAGTCCCAAGTCCAAATTGGGAAAGGAGTAAGGAGTCTCTCTCTTTCCAATCCTACATTGTGAAAGGTATAGCTCATGTATTATTTCTTGTATTTGTGACTTTATGCATAATAAAGATAGTATTTTTAGTCTCTACTTATACATATACTTGGGCAAAGCATTTCTTGTTTGATTGTGGAGTCCATGTATGTGGAAGGTATAGCTTCTATGACTATTTCATCATGAACATATCTCATTATCATAGAACCTATAGACCCCCACTATAGTATAGTTAATTATAACATAACTAGGTTAGTATGGATAATTATGTTGTGTATCAACATTGGTTCAATGATGATTCAATTCATTGCCTTAGGATAGATTGTGCCTAGGCTCTTAAGGTAATTACTTAATATGCTAGCATGGTGCTAGGATAGCTAAGTAGCATTGGATGTCTCGTAGAACCATAGATTGAAGAGGTAGGCAGTAGGTGGTGACAGCTCTATCTGTCCTTTGTAATCCTCCACGTTCGGCTATGCCACATGCTCTTGGCGGGAGTCGCCCTAGTATTGCTAGGGGTAAGCCTGTGCCCGATGTGTTGAACCACATAGCATAAGTATTGACTATTGATCTAGCTTATGAATAATTAGTTTAGACTATGTATATGTACAATTGAGCATAGTAGGAGTACCTCCATAACTCTCAACCTTAACTAACCTCTAGGATCCTCTTATCCCCCTTAGACTTGAATGTTTTTTTGTGTGTCACACTACCTCCACTATTATTTTATCCATCCTTACTAGACTCTTACCTAGACCTTTCTACCCTTTCCACTTGATGATTGTTATATCTCTACCCCGCCTTCCTTTGGGATCAAATAAATGACACCCTTGGGAATACTCTTAAGGGGAAATGCTACAATGATACCTCCGTGCGCTCGCGGAATTCACTCTGTGATCCAATAGAACCGTTAACAAGCATTTCTGACACATCAGTTGGAAATGTTTAGTTAATGGTGCATAAAAAATACCAACAAGCATTTCTGGCGCCGTTGTCGAGGATGATTTGTTAGTATATCTTAGGAGCCGTCAACAAGCATTTCTGGCGCCATTGCCAGGGAAGGCAAATAGATATATAACATGATTGAGTGAATAGATAGAACCCTGGGTAGGATTTTAGTAGGATAACCATTCTTTGTTTTTGCATTTTTAATGTGAAAACAGGGTAGTGTATGTCTGGTTTCCACTTGTCGGAAAACTTTGTTGAAGATCCCGAATCTCTTCTGAGAGACCGACCCCGTGCCGTTACTCCTCAGAAGATTCGAGCGGCAAAGCAAGCCAGCATTTCTGCACCAACAGTCCAAACGCCAAAGGCTCAGAAGACCCTTCGTGAGTTCTCAGCTCCCTCTGCTAACAATATGCCTATTGGGCCCACTGTTAACACGGGAGATGTGAACTTCGAGATCAAAACTGGCCTTATCACTATGGTGCAAGCCAACCCATTCTGTGGTAAGGCTAACGAGGATGCAAGTGCTCACCTGCAACAATTCCTCGAGATCTGCAACACTTTTATGATCAAGGACGTGTCTCTGGGAGCGGTCCGTCTGAGACTGTTCCCGTTCTCTCTCCTTGGGAGAGCGAAACAGTGGTTCTACGCGAACTGAAGTGCTATAGACACTTGGGAGAAGTGTTCTACGGCATTCCTTGCCAGTTGGGCAAAACCAATGCCCTATGTGGAAGGATTTCCAGCTTTCAGCAAGAGCCCAAGGAATCTATTCCCGAGGCATGGGAAAGGCTTCAGGAGTACATCCTAGCCTGTCCCCACCATTGGATGGATGACTGGCTCCTTATTCAAAATTTCTATAACAGGTTGATCCCATCATCTCGTGACCATTTAAATGCTGCTGCTGGAGGAGCCTTCTGCTCAATGACGGTGCCAAAAGCTAAAGATCTTATTGAGAAGATGGTATCCAACATGGGATGGAACGATGAGTGTCTCCATACCCGACAGCGAGGCATGCACACCCTGAAGGAGGTGGACATGATTGCTGCAAAATTGGACCTCCTAATGAAGAAAATTGATGGACAAGCCAGTGGTGAAGTATCTGACAATGTCTGTGCCCTAGACTCTCACATCACGTGCGAAGTCTGTGGCAACATGGGTCATATGGGCAATGATTGCTCAGAAACTCGTGAGGATGCCTTATACCTCGCCAACAACAGAAATTTCAACAACAATGGCTATCGTCCAGGGGTCAACAATGCCCATTCTTTCAAGGAGGATACGACAACAATGGCAACCCTTGAAATCAGCACAACTTGAGAGAACTTGCCATTAGCCAGCTCAAGATCAACGATGCCCTATCCAAGAAGCTGTCAGCTAATGACAAGACCCTAGAGAATATTACTGCAAAGATTGAAGGACTATCCTCAACATTCAAGAATCAACTAAGCTTCAACAAGATGTGGGAGACTCAGTTGGCACAACTTGCTGCAGTTGTTCCCCCATTAGAAAACAACAAAATTCCGGGGGCAGCCAGAAGCCCCAGTGGAGAATGTCAGTGCAGTGGTTACAAGAGGAGGAAAGACCACTCGTGACCCACCATATCCCACACAAGAAAAGAGGACAACTGAGCCTAAAAAGGAGGATGTCCCAAGTGAATTACTTGGTGAGAGAATGGCCAAACACTTTGAAGACACCAACTTATTGCCATTCCCTCACAAACAAAGGAAACCAACAATGGATGAGAAATTCAATCTATGAGACCTATGTGTGCTGAATACATTGGCTTTGACAATAAAAGTTTTGAATGTTGCCATAACATCTTTTTAGCAAGGTTTGACTCTAGCTCTGAGCTTCTGCAAGGTACGACAATAGGTTCGACTTTCTTTGTCTAGGTCTGACATGTTTTTGTATAGCTCCGGTGAGTTTTGTTTTTAGCTCCGGCATGTCTTTGATAGCTTCGGCATGTCTTTGTTAAGCTCCGATATGTTTTGCTAGGTCCGACTTATGTTGGTTAGCTCTGACATGTTTTTCTAGCTTCGACTTTTGGGATGACTAGTTACGACTAGTTTTGGGCAGCCCCGGCGCTAGGTCCAACTAGTTTTGGTTAGCTCCAGTGCTAGGTCCGGCTAGTTTTGATAAGCTCCAGCGCTAGATTGTACTAGCTTTGTTAAGCTCCAGCTCAAGCTCCGGTTAGCTTTTTCTAGGTTCGGAGCTTGATCGCAATGTTCCTGCTTTTATCTTGCAATGTTTCGAACTTGCTTTATATTCTTAGAAAGATTGCTTAGTCTTCATTTACTAAGTTTTTGGTGCGTTTTGGTTGATATGGCTGATATCGTTTTGCTATGCTTTGCAACATGCTTATGTGAGGTGCTCACATAAGGTGTTGTGTTTGGAACTTACTTGAGTCAAGACGCGGACTTGGGCTCATACGGATTGGTTGTTTGTTCATGTGCAGGTGTTGCTTGAGTTCAAGTCATGGCTGGTGACAGGATCCTTTTGGACTAGTCTCAGAGAGGAGATGAGGTTCCAACAACCAAATTCAGGAGGAATTGTGGTTGAGCGGGTCAGGAGGTCGCTCAGGATGATTGAATCAAGGGCAGTGCATATGAAGGTTATTAGATGTCGAAGGAAGGTGTTTGCACTTATGCATGCGGTGCATGACGTGGAAACATGGTTCTGAAGATGGTTTATGGATGGGAAGATCTGGTTGGAAGGATCGGATCGTATCGGTTGATGACTTTGGCTGCGGCGGAGTCGGTTATGGCTCGGTATGGAAAGTATCGAGTTGGTTATGATAGGATTTCGTGTGGGTCACGAATTTGAGTTGTTTTAGGAATGTGAGATACGTTTCTAAGGTGTTTGGAAGTCCAAAGATTGCTTCTATCTGCGTATAGAAGAGTCCTAAACAGTTATGGAAAGCTTCGATTCATGATTTGAGTAGGATTAGAGTCCTAGTTGAGATTGGGTTAGCCTAAGGGCTGGTTATATAAGCAAGGGAAGCCAAAACTTGTGGTGTACGACTTTGGGGCTGTTCCTCTTGTGTTATATTGAATAAAATTCGTAGTCTAAAGGAACTTTTATGCCTTGTTCGTCCGACTTGTTCCAGACAAGTTTTACTCGTCGAGTTTCTGGACAGCACTAGCTTTCGTCGGTGGTTTTATGATAACTCGAGTTTTAGAAATCCAATTGATGTGATTGTTTTTGGGATATTTTCACAACTTGGTTATCTATCATCTGTCAAAATTTCACGGTCATTGGATTTGTGGTTTCTGATCTACACAAGTTTTTTTTTGCAGCGTTCCAGAACTGTTTTCTCGGGTAGGACAGATTGAACTTTGTTTGATCTTTCGATCATAAGTTGAGTTTCTCTCGACAGATTTGAGTTATTCTTCTTGTGTTTTCTTCGTGACTTGATTCTCTCTAATATATATCACTTTTGTCCTGGAGAAACACATTTAGATTTGTCTCACACACGATTTCTTTAACAGATCATTTTTCTGCCGAAGGGGTTGGGATTTAATTGTTTCCACTACGTAAGATTTTTTAAATCTACCATTCACCCCCCTATGGTAGCTTTTCACGTGCTATTCGATCCTACAATTGGTATCAGAGCCACGGTGCTCTAATCATTGTGATTTGCACGTGTTTTTGACTAATCATCATGGAGAAATACTTTGCCAAATCTTGTGTGTTTGCTGGTATTGATTTTCAGGTTTGGAAGGCACGCATGGAGGCTTTCATCTAGGCGCAAGGCTTCGCAATATGGGAGAAGGTGTACAAGCCTTACGAAGTGCCACCAAACGATCAAGTTACGGCTACAAACCTACGGGACGTCGACAACAACAACAAAGCCCGAAACTTGATCATCCAAGAACTCACTCAGAATGACTTCGACCGCGTTGCACATCTCTGATCGGCATACGATGCATGGAGATCACTTTGTGACTATCACGAAGGATCCAACATGATCAAGGAGGTAAGGAAATACATGTTCAAGAAAGAATACATGCGCTTCGAGATGCAACCCAGTGAGTCCATCGATGATCTCTTTGCACGCTTTAACAAAATTCTCAGCAACTTGCGTGGTGTCAACATTAATTTTTCTGATGCTAAAAATGCTAGGCAACTTCTTAGTGCATTAGACATGTCAATCTAGGAGATGAAAGTTACATCTATTCGTGAATCTACTGTCATGAGTACACTTACTTTAGATGTGCTTTACTCTAAACTCAAAACTCATGAAATTGACATCTTATCACGTAAGAACCCAAATAAATCTATTGCATTTGTCTCACAACATGATATGCCTAGCTCCGGCCAATCATCATCTTGCAATACTCTTGTTTTGTTGTCCTCACTAACCTTGGAGCAGATCGAGGAATTTCCAGAGGAGGAGCTAGCACTTCTCTCTACTAGGTTCTCAAAAGCATTGCAAAATGTGAGAACTAGAAGGAGAGGAAGCTCCGGACCTCAACACTGTTTTGAATGTGGTAGGACAGGGCACTTTCGTACAGAATGCCCCAACCTTTCAGGTCCTACTACTCGTGAAGAAAAACAGAACAAGGTCAAGACCACCTCTGGAAACCCCAACAAGAAAAAGAAGGGTACCATAGGACACAAGGTGATTAACAACATCATAACTGCACTTCAAGAGCTCGGTTCAAGCGATGTAGACTTTGAAAGTGATGAAGATGATGACGATCTGGCCAACTTATGCTTCATGGCGGGCAAAACAAGATCAAGATCAAGTCAGGAGGATGCAGAACACAACAGTGACGACGATGAGGTATGTTCTACCTGTAATGAAATGTGTGATGCAATTTCTCGTGCAACTATTATTGTTAAGAAAAAGGACAAAAAGCTTAGGGATAATGCTGCCAAAATTGAATCACTAGAATCTGAAATCAAACGTTTGAAAACCTTGATTCCTAGTGATGGTTCTTGTCCCTCATGTGATTTAATCTATGAACAATTGTCCACATTAAGAACTGCACATTCCTCTACTCTAGATAGACTTGAACTTGAAATTGAAAAGAACATTGTGATGATCTTGAAAAGAAACTGAAAGATGCTATGAATGAGATTTCAATTTTGAATAATGCTTTACGTTCTCATGAAGTTAAATATTGTTCCAGTTGCAAATTAAAAGGAAAAACTTCATGTGAAAATTGTCTTGATCTGTCCAATAAACTTGATAACATGCATAGGACATTAGATCGGTTTTGTTATCGGAATAGGAACCTAAACTTGCTGTTGAACTCTTCCAAGTCTTGCAATGACAAAACTGGTTTAGGTTTTGATTATCATGCTCATGCTAAGGCACATCCACCTAAAATTGTAAAGTCATTAGGAAGTGGTTTGATTCAAACAGTTCCTAAACAAAAAGAAGTTGTTTTCAAATCTGCAGGAGTGTTGTCTCATTCGGTTTCAAATAAAAATATTGCTTGCTCATCTAGACATGAACACAAAATCAAATTTCATTGTACTTACTATGGTATAGAAGGTCATGTCATAGATTTTTGTTATAGACTAGATAAATAACAAAAAAAGGAAAGAATGATTGCTAGATCTCATAACTTTCATGCAAAATTTGTTGCACATATTAAACCGAATGCTAGGAACATGCAACCTGCTATTATGAGTCAAAAACATTCAAAGTTTACCTCCGGACCTTCTGTTTTTGCCTCCGGAGCTACTGATATTTGTGCTACACAAGTAACACCTTATAGGTCAGTAGTTAAGAATAAAAAACCTCAAACTTTGACTCATAAACCTGCTGTTTTATCTCAGCTTTCGCGTGTTTTTCCTGCTACACGTCGTATGACTCAGTACTGGATACCTAAATGCCTTTTGACTAACCCCAATATTGAGTTATCGACGTATTGTGCTTCTATGTAGGTGACATGCTTGAGGAAGGAGAACATTTGGATTGTGCAAACAAAGAATGGTTCTCCTCCCTCTCTTTTATGTCACGTGTAGAGAATGTTACTTTTGCCGATAATTCTTCAACTCCTATAATTGCTAAGGGTTCGGTTAGAGTAAATGATCACTACACTTTGAAGGATGTGGCACTTGTCAAAAATTTGAAATACAACTTGCTTTCTGTTTCACAATTGCTAGATGAAAATCTGGAAATTATTTTCAATAAAAACTGCTGCAAAGTTGTAGGTTCAAATAGTGAGCTTATTTTTAACATGTCTCAGTTTGGAAGAGTTTTTAAAGCTGATTTTTATATGTCTTCCTCTAAGCATAGGTGTCTAGTTGCTAATGATTCAAAGGACTTATTTTTTTTGGCATTCTAGACTTGGTCACGTAGGCTTTGATCACCTAACACATGTTAGTGCTCTTGATCGCATACGTCGTCTGCCTAAGCTTAAAGGGGACAAAGAAATTGTGTGCTCTTCTTGTAGACATGCTAAGATGGTTGCAGGTTCATATACTCCTCTCACAATGATCATGACAACTGAACCGGGTCAACTTTTGCACCTTGACACCGTAGGACCTTCACGTGTTCAATCCTTCGGAGGTAAATGGTATGCTCTTGTGATTGTTGATGTTTATTCTAGATATTCTTGGGTTTACTTTATGGCATCTAAGAATGAAGTTTTTAGTCACTTTAGAACTTTATTTCTTAGATTATCAATTGATCACCCGTGATCTTTAAAAGCAATTAGAAGTGATAACAGAACTGAATTTAAAAATCAATCTTTTGATTACTTTTGTGCTGAAAATGGAATAGATCATCAATTTTCTTCACCATATTTACCTCAACAAAACGGTGTTGTAGAAAGAAAAAACAGAACCTTAGTTGAGATGGATAGGACTATGCTTGATGAATATCAAACTCCTAGGAAATTTTGGGCTGATGCGATTGCAACCGCTTGTTATGTCTCAAATCGTGTTTTCTTGCGCGCTAAGCTAGGTAAAACACCATATGAGCTCCAGTTTGGACATAGGCCTAGTGTTACGCACTTTTGGGTCTTTAGTTGCAAATGCTTTGTTAAGAAACATGGTAATCTTGATAAATTTGAACCTAGATCTATTGATGGCACGTTTCTTGGTTATCCATCTCATACTAGAGGCTACCGTGTGCTTTTACTTGACACTAACAAAATTGTGGAGACTTGTGAAGTGTCTTTTGATGAAGCTAGCCCAGGTACTAGCTCAAACATTGCAGATCCAATTCCATATCCGCAGGGGGAGATCATTTTCGTTGAAAATGAGGAACAGGTGGGGCTGCTGCCCGAAAATTCAGCAGATAATGACATTGTTCGAGCTCCTAATTTTGATTCACAGCCAGCACCGACGACCACCATTGCTGGTCCAGATCCTCCTCAAGTCACAAGCTCGTCGATTTGTGATGAACATGAAGAAGAAGAAGCTTGTGAAGTGTCCACTCCCCTCTGGGTTCTCAAAATTCATCCTCCACAACAGATTATTGGAAGCTTGCACGAACGAGTTACACGGTCCAGGTTTTGCGATCCAAACTCTCATGCTCATTCTGCTTTTGTTGCTTCATTTGAACCCAAATATATATCACACACACTCACTAATGAATCTTGGATTATTGCCATGCAAGAAGAGTTAGAAAATTTTGAAAGAAATAATGTTTGGAAACTTGTACCTCCACCTCAAGGTCACACTTTAATTGGAACTAAATGGGTGTTTAAAAATAAACAAAGTGAGGATGGGGTTGTGGTTAGGAATAAGGCAAGGTTGGTTGCTCAAGGTTTCACTCAAGTTGAAGGTCTAGATTTTGATGAAACTTTTGCTCCTGTTGCTAGATTAGAAGCCATAAGAATTTTGTTAGCTTTTTATGCATCTAAAGGTTTTAAGCTATATCAAATGGATGTTAAAAGTGCTTTTCTTAATGGCTACATAGATGTGGAGGTTTATGTCAAACAACCACCGGGTTTTGAAAATTCAGATTTTCCTAATCATGTTTACAAACTGTCCAAAGCCTTGTACGGTCTCAAACAAGCCCCTAGAGCATGGTATGATAGGTTAAAAACATTCTTACTTACAAAGGGGTTTACCATGGGCAAGGTTGATAAAACTCTTTTTGTGCTTAAGCATGGCAATGACTCATTATTCGTTCAAGTGTATGTGGATGATATTATCTTTGGTTGTGCTTCTCATGATCTTGTGTCCAAGTTTTCAGCTATGATGAGTTCAGAATTTGAGATGAGTATGATGGGAGAACTCACGTACTTTTTGGGGCTGCAAATCAAGCAAACCAAGGAGGGTACCTTTGTGCATCAAACGAAGTATACAAAAGACCTCCTAGGGCGTTTCAACATGAACAAAAGCAAGCCTCTTCGGACACCAATGGGAACAACAACAACACTTGAACTTGATGAAGATGGTGAACCCGTGGATCAAAAAGAATATAGAAGCATGATCGGATCACTTTTGTACCTCACGGCATCAAGACCGGACATACAATTCAGCGTATGTCTTTGTGCACGGTTTCAAGCCTCCCCATGTGCTTCACATCGTCAAGCCGTCAAAAGGATTCTCAGGTACTTACATGGAACTTAGGAATTTGGCATTTTTCTTCCTTCTTCCTCAACCATTACTTTGAAAGCTTTTTCCGATGCTGATTTTGGAGGTTGTAGGATTGATAGGAAAAGTACTTCCAGTGCTTGTCATTTTCTTGGTAATTCACTTGTTGCATGGTCATCCAGAAAACAAAGTTCAGTTGCACAATCCACCGCCGAATCTGAATATATAGCTGCTTCTAGTGCTTATTTACAAATTATTTGGATTGTTCAAACACTTAAGGACTATGGGGTTGATCTAGATAGTGTTCCACTGTTTTGTGACAACACTAGTGCTATTTGCATTACTAAAAATCCTGTGCAACATTCTAGAACTAAGCACATTGATATTAGGTATCACTTTCTCCATGATAATGTTGAAAAAGGAAACATTGTGCTTCACCATGTAGATACCGAACAACAATTGGCTGACATTTTTACAAAACCTTTGGATTTTACTCGTTTTTGTTACATTCGTAGTGAAATAGGGGTTATGCATCCTCATGGCTTACAGTGAGGGGGAGTTTTCAAACCCTAGAAGTCTATGTGTGAATCTGAAATTAAAATAATATGAGCATAGTATTTCATGCATATATGACTTTGTGATTCCTTTTACATGCTGAATGTTCTTACTACATTACTCGTGTTATATATTTTGTAGTTTTTGCCATGTCTAGTAATTGGAATAATTACTTACACTAAATCCGGTCATGGTTGAACTTTCTTGCTGTTTTGAACTTGTTGCATGATCACAAGTGTTTTTAATCATAAAGAATTAATCAAGTAATCAACTAACATGTTGAGTTTTTATGAATAAACATAAGTTGAGAAAAGATCAAGAGAATATGCATGCATCACACTTCTTCTTTTGAGATGGCTTATCATTGCACTTAGATATGAACTTGGAAGAAGTTGTGTATGACTAAAATCATGTCCTTAAGCTTCTGATTGTCAAATGATATAGGCTTGGCTTGGTTGGTTAAAATAAGGCAGATGCGCATAAAATTTCTTGCAAATATCATATGATCTAAATTTGTGCTTTGAAAAATAATAAAATGTAGCAACAAGTGTCATGCTTTCAGGTTTTGAAATAGTTAAGTTTGTGAGATCATGACTTGCTAAATTGGAAATTACATTTGATATCTAGCACGGCTTACACTACTTTATGTATCTCATTGTTGTGATAGTTTAAGTTACTTGATAGTATGACTTAGATGAGCTTTGTTTTATATGTATATGTTATAATATGCTCATAACAATTAAAATTTCTCTTTTGAACCTTGCTGAATACATTGTCAAAGGGGGAGAGATAATATAGTGAATTATGCAAGGTGGAGAAATTTATTTTTATCTTCTATCTCATTTTATTTTCAAAAAGGGGGAAAATTGTTCTCAAAACTTTTCATGCCAATGTTCGGATTTTAAATGGTGTTGCCAATGCATTCATCAATGGGGAGATTGTGAGACCTATGTGTGCTGAATACATTGGCTTTCACTATAAAAGTTTTGAATGTTGCCATAACATATTTTTAGCAAGGTCCGACTCTAGCTCCGAGCTTCTGCAAGGTGTGACAATAGGTCTGACTTTCTTTGTCTAGGTCCGACATGTTTTTGGGTAGCTCCGGTGAGTTTTGTTTTTAGCTCCGACATGTCTTTGATAGCTCCGGCATGTCTTTGTTAAGCTCCGATATGTTTTGCTAGGTCCGACTTATGATGGTTAGCTCCGACATGTTTTTCTAGCTCTGACTTTGGGGATGACTAGTTCCGACTAGTTTTGGGCAGCTCCGGCGCTAGGTCCGACTAGTTTTGGTTAGCTCCAGTGCTAGGTCCTGCTAGTTTTGTTAAGCTCTGGTACTAGGTTGTACTAGCTTTGGTAAGCTCCGGCTCAAGCTCCGGTTAGCTTTTTATAGGTTCGGAGCTTGATCGCAATGTTCCTGCTTTTATATTGCAATGTTTCAAACTTGCTTTATATTCTTAGAAAGGTTGCTTAGTATTCATTTACTAAGTTTTTGGTGCATTTTGGTTGATATGGCTGATATCGTTTTGCTATGCTTTGCAACATGCTTATGTGAGGTGCTCACATAAGGTGTTGTGTTTGGAACTTACTTGAGTCAAGTCGCGGACTTGGGCTCGTACGGATTGGTTGTTTGTTCATGTGCAGGTGTTGCTTGAGTTCAAGTCATGGCTAGTGACAGGATCCTTTGGACTAGTCTCAGGGAGGAGATGAGGTTCCAACAACCAAATTCAGGAGGAATCGTGGTTAAGCGGGTCAGGAGGTCGCGCATGATGATTGAATCAAGGGCAGTGCATATGAAGGTTACTGGACATCGAAGGAAGGTGTTTGCATGTATGCATGCGGTGCATGATGTGGCAACATAGTTCCGAAGATGGTTTATGGATGGTAAGATCTGGTTGGAAGGATCGGATCGTATCGATTGATGACTTTGGCTGCGACGGAGTCGGTTATGGCTCGATATAGAAAGTATCGAGTTGGTTATGATAGGATTTTATGTGGGTCACGGATTTGAGTTGTTTTAGAAATGTGGGATATGTTTCTAAGGTGTTTGGAAGTCTTAATATTGCTTCTATCTGCGTATAGAAGAGTCCTAAGCAGTTATGGAAAGTTTCGATTCATGATTTGAGTAGGATTAGAGTCCTTGTTGAGATTGGGTTAGCCTAAGGGCTGATTATATAAGCAAGGGAGGCCAGAGATTGTGGTGTACAACTTTGGGGCTGTTCCTCTTGTGTTCTATTGAGTAAAATTCGTAGTTTGAAGGAACTTTTGTGCCTTGTTTGTCCGACTTGTTCTAGACAAGTTTTACTCGTCGAGTTTCTGGGCAGCACTATCTTTCGTCAGTGGTTTTATCATAACTCGAGTTTTACAGATACAATTGACGTGATTCTTTTTGGGATATCTTCACAACTTGATTATCTCTCATCTGTCAAAATTTCATGGTCATTAGATTTGTGGTTTCTGATCTACATGAGTTTCTTTGCAGCGTTCCAGAACTGTTTTCTCGGGTAGGACAGATTGAACTTTGTTTGATCTTTCGATCATAACTTGAGTTTCTCTCGACGGATTTGAGTGATTCTTCTTGGGTTTTATTCGTGAATTGATTCTATCTGATATATTTCACTTTTGTCTTGGAGAAACACGTTTGGATTAGTCTCACACATGATTTATTTAACATATCGTTTTTCTGCCGAATGGGTTGAGATTTAATTGTTTCCGCTGCGTAAGATTTTTTAAATCTACCATTCACCCCCCTTCTGGTAGCTTTTCACGTGCTCTTCGATCATACACAACCGTTTTTTTAGATCATCTAAAAGATCCACATCAATGTGCCCTTGATTGATGCGATGCAAGTCCCCACTTATGCTCGCTATCTCAAGGACATATTGAACAACAAACGGCCATTGCCCACATCTGAGGTCGTCAAGCTTATGGAAGACTGCAGTGCAACCATCCTCAATAGGCTTCCTGAAAAGAAGAAGGACCCTGGATGTCCTACCATTTCATTCTCAATTGGGGCTCACCACTTTGACAAGGCACTTTGTGATCTGGGAGCAAGTGTTAGTGTAATGCCCAAGGTTGTGTTCGACCAGCTGAACTTCACAGAGCTGACTCCAACATCAATGCAGCTACAACTGGCTGACTCTTCAGTCCGTTATCCAGCGGGTATTGCTGAAGACGTCCCGGTGAAGATCCGGAACTGCTTCATACCCGTGGATTTTGGTGCTAGACATGGACACCGAGAAGGATACACCACTCATTCTTGGGCGCCCATTCCTAAGCACTGCAAAAGCTCGCATATATGTGGGAGCTGGAGAAATTCACTTCCATATCAATGGCAAGGAGGAAAAGTTTAACTTTCGGCCAAGATTAGAGCAATGCTCCATGATTCGAATCAAGTATGGGCCGAATGATAAACACATCAGAGAGGTCGAAGTCACACCTCCAAAGGTGGACTCACTCATTGCATTCATGAGAAGATTAATCTACGAGGAGAATCTCATTTCGACCACGCCGATATCCAAAGGAGACGGAATCGTCTGGACCTTCCCGAAGGCCCAAGTCCACCAAACCGCCAAAGAAGGAATGACGGAAGAAACAAGACAAGCCGTCTGAGCGCATCCCTCCGGGCCCGGATGTGAAATGAAGACGGAGGAATGTCCATCTCATCGGACGGTGGTGGGACCTACGCCAATAGGTCAAATTGGTAGTTATCCCACTTTATTTTTTATTTCTTTCTTTTTCCACCCCATTTGGATTGTTCCCATTACATATTTGATTTTTCCTAGCAAGTTGAGAATCTTATATTCTCAACTATTATTTTTCTTTCTTTCTTTTCAAAAGAAAATTTTTATTGGATTTGAGAAAATGTTTTTATTTGAAAAACAATTTTTCTGAGCTGCACATGTGGCATTTCACCAACGTGCTAACTTTATAGCCGTTGGGGAGCCACTTGCCAAAAGGGGAACCAGGGGGGCCACCTATCAGGTCGGCCGAACCCCGTGGTCGGCCGAACAGGGAGTGGAGCCAAATTGGCTCCCCTTCCTCCACGGCTACATTTTGAACCCTAAGTGACTATTGGAGGGTGCACCCTATAAATTGTGGCCGTGAGGAGCACCTCTCTTCACACACCACATCATTTTACACCTCTCCAAGTCACTCTCTAGCTCACCTTGTTTTTCTTGCTCTTCATTGCAACACTCTTGCTCAAATCCATCCCCAAAAAGATTTTCTTTTGTTTGCATTTGCATTTTACACTCAAGCTTTCAAGAAGAGAAAATTCATTGAGAGTTTTGTTTTCCAAACATCGCTTCTTTTCGGAATTTTCTCGCCTTGTTTTGTTCTTGCTTGTTGAACACAAAAAGACATGAAGAGGTTGTTCGGAAAGAGGAAGGGGGCTGCACGCTCAAGCCATGGTGAAGGTTCTAGTGCATGCCTCTCTTCCATGAGTACAAGCCCAAGGAGGAGAAGTGTGTGTGAGGACACTCCCATGGAAGAGAGAAGAAACCGACACCAACTTCTTCATGACAACGACCTCGACATACGAAGCAAAGTTGAAGATCAAGCATGGAGGCTTCTCCAAGATCGTGAGTTCCGCCACACCAAGGCTTACGATCCACATTTGATTTCCAAAATAGGTATGGACTCCGAATTTCTTTCCATTTGTTATGCAATTGGATTTGATGACTTTGCTCACATAGAGGAGAAAGGTTCACGCCTTCTCACTATCCAATTCCTTTGCACGCTAAGAATAGGATTTGATGGTACTGCTTTTAGATTATTTCAAAAAGAATACAACGTCCTATGGAAAGAATTAGGTAGCATCCTAGGCTTCCATAAATAGTGTTTGCTAGATTTAGACAATTTGCCTAAGTTTAACAAACAAAGTTTTTGGCATGAGCTAACTAGTGAGGTCACATGTAGGGATCCTAGGTATAGCCACATCCACAACCCTACCTTACGCTTCATGCATAGATGGGTGGCTATGACTATGTTCCCTAGGGGAGATGTTGGGTTGTGCGAGATGATGAATTGAAAATTTTGTTTGCCATGACTAAAAAGATAAAAGTTGCTCCAGTCAAAGCCATGATGACACAATGGTTAGATTACATTTCAAAATCAAGACCAATTGAATGCACTTCATTGATTACTCATATTGCTGATAGGGTAGGAGCACTTAAATACTCTTCATTTGAATATATTGAAACTAAAAGAGAATTAATTGACGAAGACTATTTAGTGCAAGGACATACCCTTAAGCATGATCAAGATGGGTCCTTGATATTTTTCTATCCCGGCTTTGTCAATGAAATTCGGTTACCTAACCCGTATTTTCATTTGTACAAATGCCAGAGGCTAACCATTAATCTTCTTCCCCTTGAGGAATCAAGAAGAAGTAATGTCTCTGGTAGGGTAACAAGGAATCGTGTGAGGGCTGCAGCCACAGGCATGCCACCGATAATCTCTCCGGTCCATGAATACCAAGAGGAAGAGAACCCATCGAGTTATGCGCCCGGATGGACTCAACCTCTGATGTATGAGACTGGGGGATCATCTTGGCAAGAATGGCAAAGGGATCCACCCTTATCCACTTCAAGCTCTAGCAGCTTGCCCCCAACGTCCATGAGAGGACGTCGTTCCTTTCGGCTAGAAGTCATCATGACTATAGCCAAGGAATGACAGACCTCACTAGACGTATGGGAGAACTTGAAGTGAGAACGGGTGACATCTACAGCACACTTCAAGAGCATGTTCAAGGTACCCAGGATTGGTAACAACACATGGATGCTCAATTCACCAACTTCAACACGGTGCTACAACAACAACAAGTCGATCTTGCAGCATACTTCCGTCATCAAGGGTTCAACCCTTATCACGGAGGTAGTTAAAGAACAAGCTTAGGGGAGGACCCCCACTTGAGGTAACATGTATCACATTCCTTGCATATTTATTTTCCATCCATCCATCATCCACCTTGCATTTAAAAAAAATATAAATAAAAATAATTGGTTAGATTTGTTTTCATCAAATAAAGATGTGCGGTAAGAATGATTTATAATTCACATAGATGAAATGATGAATAGTTGCCCTGTTTTATTTTCCTAAGTCTCTAGTTTGCAACTTGCTACTCTCTGAATATTGCTTTCATTGGTTTGAAATACTTTTACATTAATTTGGAAGTTGTGGGTAGCAAAAGATTGATCTAATTCTAGGTTGTTGCAAGACTAGAATTGGTAATAGGGCTGCTAGTCCTAGTTTGAAAGTAAAACTAAGATTTCCAGAGAAATTCTAAAAAGATTTAAGTTTCCCTCATTTGATTGGAAATACCTACCAAAGCCAAATGATATTCATACATAGACAAAACCTTATGTATATGCCATTTGCTTTCACATTGAGCCTAGTCAAACTAGTATAGACCTATGTGAGAAATCATTCAACTCGTTTTGAATTCAAGACTTCACTTGCACATGCTATACTTCTACACTAGAAGTAAGCATAACGTCCATCATATCCACCATACCACAATAAAAAGAGAAACTCCATGGTATTCATGTTTAGCACTCTCTTCAAAATTCATTGCAAAGAAAGGGAGTAGAAGACATGGCTACAAAAATGAAAAAAGGGGGGGCATGCTTACATCATAAGCATGAGAAAAAAAGAGAGAAAAGTAGCCATGTTTCATCCCTGCAAAAGAAAGAGGGATTATACTAAAAAGGAGTTATCTCAAGAATCCACATCCACTTCCACTCCATCACACATGCACTAGTCTTGAATCAAAAAGTTTTGATTTGAATCCTCCTAAGGCTTACTCTTTTGACTTAACAATATATGTGATGCAAATATGCCTACTTACTTTCCTTACCAAGCTCCACATACAAGCAATATTCAATGAGTAGGAATAGTAGAGGCACAGTGCTTTGGTGAGGAAATATTTCCACTACCCACAAAGGAGTGATTGAGAGAATCAAATTGAGGTACTTAATATCTAAATTGAATTCTCTGGGATTTATGTGGAACTTGATTTCTAGGCTATGTTTGCTCCATTTGCTATTCCATCTTTAAACTACTCATGAATATGAAAAAGCATAAGACCCATGATAACTTAAGAAAGGTAGAGTATCATAGCCAATTTTTGCAATACTAGGTAGAGTATCTTGTTGTGCATTAGATACTTTTGAAAATAAGACATTGTAGCAACTCCTGATCATCAACCTAAAGTCTTGACTTTGCTCGGGACGAGCAAAGGATAAACTTGGGGGAGTTTGTTGACGGCTGTTATATACCAATTTCATCCATCAATTTAACTCAATTATGTGAAGGATTTGTCATTTCTTGCACACATAACCTTTCTATCTAACCCAATTCCACTTGGACTTGGAGAAATATGTGTATGCAGCATTTTATGCAGGAAATGTAGAGGGACCAATCCTATAAAATATCATCCCAGCCAATCAGGCGATGACACGTGGCATCCCATGGATCAAATGGCTCACAAACAAAAGTATCCGAGGAGATCCAATGGTGTATCACCCATATACATCAATGGGACCCACCTGGCAGCCATCTGGAGAAAGCACACGAGAAACGGTGCAATGACCAGGTCGACCGAACCAGGGGGTCGGCCGACCTGGTCTTTGCACCAAACTCGGTCAGCCTCCACGTGTTGGCTCCTCCCGGTTTCCTAGAGTCAATGGTGACTGATTCGCGCACTTTTGGTGGTGGGAACTGACCTCAACACTAGTATAAATAGGACCCCCTACCCCTCACTTCAACATACACCACTTGAGCTTCATCTCTATTGTATACACTATCATCCATAGTCTTAGAGGAGTTAGGTTGTAGAGAGGAGAGTCTCTAGTCCCAAGTCCAAATTGGGAAAGGAGTAAGGAGTCTCTCTCTTCCCAATCCTACATTGGGAAAGGTATGGCTCATGTATTCTTTCTTGTATTTGTGACTTTATGCATAATAAAGATAGTATCTTTAGTCTCTACTTATACATATACTTGGGCAAAGCGTTTCTTGTTTGATTGTGGAGTCCATGTATGTGGAAGGTATAGCTTCAATGACTATTTCATCATGAACATATCTCATTATCATAGAACCTATAGACCCCCACTATAGTCTAGTTAATTATAACATAACTAGGTTAGTATGGATAATTATGTTGTGTATCAACATTGTTTAAATGATGATTCAATTCATTGCCTTAGGATAGATTGTGCCTAGGCTCTTAAGGTAATTACTTAATATGCTAGCATGGTGCTAGGATAGCTAAGTAGCATTGGATTTCTCGTAGACCCACAGATTGAAGAGGTAGGCAGTAGGTGGTGACAGTCCTATCTGTCCTTTGTAATCCTCCATGCTCGGCTATGCCACAAGCTCTTAGCGGGAGTCTCCCTAGTATTACTAGGGGTAAGCCTGTGTCCGATGTGTTGAACCACATAGCATAAGTATTCACTATTGATCTAGCTTATGAATAATTAGTTTAGACTATGTATATGTACAATAGAGCATAGTAGGAGTACCTCCATAACTCTCAACCTTAACTAACCTCTAGGATCCTCTTATCCCCCTTAGACTTGAATGCTTTTGTGTGTGTCACACTACCTCCACTATTATTTTATCCATCCTTACTAGACTCTTACCTAGACCTTTCTACCCTTTCCACTTGATGATTGTTATATCTCTACCCCGCCTTCCTTTGGGATCAAATAAATGACACCCTTGGGAATACTCTTAAGGGGAAATGCTACAATGATACCTCCGTGCGCTTGTGAAATTCACTATGTGATCCAATAGAACTGTTAACAAGCATTTCTAACACATCAGTTGGAAATGTTTAGTTAATGGTGCATAAGAAATACCAACAAGCATTTTTGGCGCCGTTGCCGGGGATGATTTGTTAGTATATCTTAGGAGCCGTCAACAATGTCCAGATTTGTTTTTCATGAGTACATAGGAAGTATCAAAAGTACGAAATAGTATTTGTAATTCAGATTCATGTGATGTTTACTTAACAAAAGTAATTTTCTTCTTAGTATGAACATTGGTGGACATGTGTTTATTTTTGTTAAATCCAAGACCATCTTTGATGTTAGGAGGTCTAGTGACCATATATGCACTACGTGAATATTTGATCTTTTCCTTGTCAAAGATGCCACTTTGGGAGGGATGTTTAGCATGAGAAGTAGAAGAATGAGTTTTAACAGCATTTTTCTTAATAGAACATGTGCAAGTTTCAATTGTTGTTGGACTTACACCTTTGGAAGGTGAGTTTTTGGAGGAGAAGGAGTCACTTTGCTTGAGTGACTCAACTTGCACTTCAAGAATCTTGTTAACTTTGACAAGTTAGAAAGTTCATCCTTGATTGCATCTTGTGAGTATTCTAGCTTTGAGTAAGTTTCCTTACTCAAGGCTAGCTCATGTTCAAGTGAATTTCTCTTTTACCTCTCAAGCTCAAGGAGTTTCTCAACCTCTTGATATCTCTTCCTTTTCACGGATGAGCATATCTTCTTGTCGGTTTACAAGCTCCTCCTTAAAAATTTCATCCGACGACATTTTCATTTTCTTTAATGCAGTTTTACTTAACCCTCTAAACATCTCCCCATTTCACCTAGAGCTGTCAAAATCATCAATAGAGGAATTTAGTGTGGGAGGTGTGAGTCGAACCTTTTTCTTGCCTTCCTTAGCCACGAGGCAAGTGTGATTATGAGTCTCCCGTCCTCCCATGTTCGAGGAGAGCGTAGACCTCTTGGTGGGCTTCTTGATGGCAATGGCGGCCATCTCCTCTTCTTCATCGGAGGAGGACTCATTGTTTGAGTCTCACTCCTTGCCAATGTGCGCTTGGTGATCTTGCCTCCTTTTCTTGAAGATCTTCTTCTCTTGAGTCTTCGCTTCCTTCTTCTTTTTATTTTCTAAGTGCAGTTGACCATAAAGTGACCGTACTCGCCACAGTTGTAGCAAGTACGACGAGCCTTGGATTTTCCTTTTTCTTTGTTCTTCCCATCACTCAAGTTGCTGCCCTTCCTTCTTTTCATCATCCGCTTTAATTTCTTGATGAAGAGTGTCATTTCCTCATCATCCAAATTGGTGCTTACATCACTTGCGTCTTCATCATCTTGTGCTTCACGAGCTTCCTTTCCTTTAGGCTTGCAAGTTGCCTTGAGGGCAATGTCTTTCTTCTTGGAGGAAGTAAGCTCAGCTAGGTCTTTGACGTATTTGGCCTCCTTCTCCATCATATCATGGTTTATAATTTTGCCCAATAGTTCATCCGGAGTCATTTTATGAAACTCCAGGCTTTTGCGGATCATGGAACACAAGGTGACATTTCTTGGCATAAAGGCTCTGATCATTCTTTTAACCACCTCATGGTCAGTCCACTTCTCGCTTCCATAGGTGCGGATATTGTTGATAAATGCCTTCATTTTGTTGTACATGTCTTGAGGTGATTCGCCTTCCTCAATGGAAAACCTCCCCAATTATCCTTCGAGCATTTCAATTTTTGCCTCTCGGACTGACCAATTTCCTTCATGTGCAGTTTTCAGTGTATCCCAGATTTCCTTGGCACTTTCTAGTCCATCAATCTTGGTGAACTCTTCTCGGCTTAGAGATGAAGTGATCACTGCAACTGCTTGTGCATTGCGATGAAATTCTTATTCCTGTTCCGGAGTGAGTTCATCGTCTGTATTCGGGATATCTACACCTGTACACACAATATGCCAAAGATTGGGGTTCAAAGAGATTAGATGCATTTTCATATTGTATTTCCACATGATATAATTGTTTTCGTCGAACTGCGGAGGTTTTCCCATAGGAATGGAAAGATAACGATTATTTGAATTGAGATGATTGTAACTATAAGGATATCGGGAGTAGTTGTGATGGCCACTCCCCGTCTTCTTCTCGTCTTCTTTTCCTTTTCGACTTATGAGTTTCTTCCTTAGAAGTGCCTTGAGGCGACACACTTCTTCATCATCGTGTTGATTTTCCCTGAGTATATCAAAGGCTTTTGTATCTTGTTCTTCTTTGGTGTTAAGCACCTTCGGGATCTTGTTCTTGTCAGAGGCCATTTGTCGGTACCCTGGATACCAGGTACACCCTGGTACCGCACTTAAAACCATGGAGTTCTTATGTCCCAGTTGATGACTTCGGTAGGCAACACACGTCTGACAGCACTGAGCCCGCATCCCTCATTTGGGTAGCTCCGGTGTCACCACGTGTCCTGCGGGATCGGAGCTACATCCCTTCGATGGGAAGCTCCGGTACCGCTACATGTCTAGCAACCCCAGACCTAACTCCTAGCAGAGGGAAGCTCCGGTGCTGCCACGTGTCAAGTGGATCCGAATGTAACACCCTCATTTTCATGCATCATGCCCTACATACATTCATATACATGTTTAACATTAATCCACATAAAGAGGAATAAGTTTAAAATTGATTTGGAACAAAACCGCACTTAAAATTCTGGAAAGTGCGGACTAGTCCTATTTTGGTGCAGACTAGTCCGATTTCTCTCTGACCTTGATCGGACTTGTCCGTTTTTGCTGCGGACTAGTCCGTTGTTGCCTCTGGACACTTTCGGACTTGTCCGGTCCTATACGGAGTAGTCCGGTGTTCCAAGAATCCTTGAAAATTTGCTAAGTCCCTAGACTTGTCCAGACTAGTCCGGTGTTCCAACGGACTTGTCCATTTTTCTCTCTAGAAAACTTCGGACTAGTCCGATCCTTTTCGGACTTGTCCGATATTTCACGACTCCGAATTAATCCTTTGTTTTATGACTTGTTTCTTGGGTTTCACGTTAAGTGGGCCTAGGGACGTCGTGCCTAACTCTTTTAGAGCCGATGTGGGACTCTAAACCGGCCTCTACTCATCTCAAATTTGAAATCCATCTAACCCTAGCCTCCAACTCTATATAAACAACCCCACCCCTTGGCTTGACATCTATTTGCCACTTTTCCAACCCACCCAAACCCTAGTTCGTGGAGAGCCACCGTTAAGGAGGGAGGAGGGGATCCCAAGAAAGAAGAAGAAGAGGAAGAAACGAAAGAGGATCAAGATCTCCATCAAGTTTCATTCTTCATCACCAATTCATCTCTAAGTTCATCACCAACTCTAGATCATCAAGATCCAAGTGCTACCTCCAAGTTTCTTGACTCATTGGAGTTCAAAACACCTGGTATACCTTCTATTCTCTTTTTCTTACGTGAATTTGACCCCTAATCTCTAAATTCACGTCGAACTAGAAAATCCTAATCTGCTGATCTCGCAAAGTGCGGACATGTCCGGTCCCTAGCGGACTAGTCCGATTTTCCTGTTTAAATTGTGTCAAATTAATTCTTAAATTTTATCAAATAAACTCCAAACATGTGTGAACTTGTTAAAAGCAATTAGAACTAGTAAGTGATAATTAAAAGCAATTCATTAACAAGTTCTACCTTGTATTTGCATTAATCATGCATGTCATGTCATATTGAGTAATATTTGTGCACTCTTTGATTG
Source organism: Tuctoria greenei (assembly GCA_036927565.1). Classification (NCBI taxonomy): domain Eukaryota; kingdom Viridiplantae; phylum Streptophyta; class Magnoliopsida; order Poales; family Poaceae; genus Tuctoria; species Tuctoria greenei. Next base: position 161,878,796 of record JAYESD010000007.1, on the reverse strand, counting down.
TGTTTCTTGTCTTGTATGTTTATTGTGTGGATTAGACGGATTTGCTCTAGAGAGTGTTGCAGAGGATCTACAACACCAAGAGTTTGAAGTATTAGACTTGAATCAATCCCAAGAGCAAGGCAAGTGTCCTTGAAGCATATTGATCCTGTTTTTAAAATAAATATTTTGCTTGCAAAACTGCATGCTTGTGTCAATTTGATGGGAATCCTATGGTAAGAAGTTTACTAGCTTTGTTTAACCACCCTTATCACCTGGAATATATGGTAGAGAGTCGGGATGGGATTTTTACCTTTTTGCTTCGCTTAATTAATTGGATGGAAGAACAACTATACTACTTAATTTAATAATGCATTAATGAGGTTGTGGTTCACATGAACTTGTTAAATCTGATATGGTAATGGGTGATCTAAGCAAGCCTGGTATGTGGATGGGTTGGATGTATGGTGGTTTACTTGCTTTAGATCTAAGGACCGGTTTGTGGAGCGACCATCCAGGATTTACAGTGCCACCATGAGGCCAAGTATGGGTGCGGCGTAGCTGATTAATTAGGGCTTTGCCAGTGCTATTTGGACCATTAAGGATGCTCGGGGAAGGGGTAGACGGATTGGGTTTGTTGATGATTGGTGGGACTACCCTGGGATCCGAATGACTCAAGAGGGGGCCCTTGGTTGAAGATGTGCTAAGTTGGAGACATCGCCACCGGTGAAACCTCAGTGGGGTCTAAATAGGCTAGTAATCCCTTTGTAAAGGCTATTTTGTGATCTCTTGCCACACACCTACGGAAGTGTGAGACGGCATAATTGAGATTCTATAGTCATCGAAAGGTAATGAAATCGCAAACACGTGGGTAAAGTGGTACAAACTCTGCAGAGTCTAATTAAAACTATCATGATAGCCGTGCTCTCGGTTATGAGCAACCTAGGCCCTCACATGATTAGAGGAAAATTGGGATTTGGGATGGTTATGGTTGGTATTATGGTTATGGATGGTTACAAATTGAATTCTGGTATTGAATATGAATATTGGTATATGATGATGGATATGGAATATGGACTGGTATTATGATGACTACATGGCTTATGATGGGTTTATTTCATATACATGTAATATATTGCTTTTCAAATGTTTTAATGTACTTTTCAGCACTCAACCATTATTATATTCGTCATTTGAATCAGCCACATGTCATACTTTCCACACTTGCTAAGTACGACATGTACTCACTCTTGCAACCCCCCCCCCCCACCCCCAACAGTTGCAGGTCAGGATTGGAAGCTTAATGGTGATAATTCAGAGTTCTAGGCCGTGTCTACCGTCAGCTTGCCTGTGGTGTTGCATGGAGCGGCGCTATACCCTATCGCTTATGCTGCCTAGCTGTTTAGTTTGCTTATTTAGTTTATTTCCGCTGCATTAGTTGAACTTGTCATTAATATTCGTTAGAACTTGTATTCGAGGATAATATGGTTTGTGTAATAAAATTTGGTTAATTAATCTTGTTTTGTGGTAATTTTTTGTATACTCTTTTGCGAATGCACTCGCGTATGTGTGTTGAACATCCTGGGCACAACATATGCGTTCACTGGGTTCATTTTCGGAACCGAGTGTCACACCGAACCTGTCTCCCCGCTGAGGGAAGCTTTAGAGTTGTCACGTGTAGGACCTCCGGACCTAAGCGAGCAACGGGAAGACTACAGGATCTCCAAAGGTGCAGACATTCAAGAGGCCATTTAACAGCCGTTATAAGACCTGATTACGTGTCATTAATGTTGTACTAATGACACATGATCATAGGACTATTACTACCGGTAATGCCGCCATTAAGGCACGTTATCACACTATTAATCACATATTATACATGTAGATCGTGTATAGGTGGTTAAATACAGCCAAGGCCACATGTCGGGCCAGGCAAGCTCTGTAACGACCAGTCCTTGACATATAAAAGGGTTGTGTCATACAATAGAAGGACAACTAAGCTCACACACACACGAGCACACTCAGACACTCGCCATAGACACTCATACTCAATCAGCAACCACCCCGTGGAGTAGAGTATCATGCTCAGGTGGCCCGAACCACGTAAAAATCCTCTGTGTCACCATCTTGTTCTTGATCTTATGCGCGCCCCAACTGAATACGAATCTCTGTGGACTATGCTTTAGTAGTACTAGGGGAAGTGTCGTTGCTACACTTCGACATTTGGCACACCAGGTAGGGGAGCTAAGATCTCAAGATGATGAACTCCGCCGCAGCTTCGTCCAGCGGTGTGGCTGAGCAACCTGCTAGAGGAAATCCCTCCAGCGTGCAGCAGCCAGCTAACGCTGTTTTCCCAGCGGGTGTCATTCCACCTCTACCATCGCAACAAGATGGTGTGTTCACGTCGGTCACTACATTGACAAACAACCCTAAGAATGCGCTAAACGCAGCACGGACTCTTCTCCAGCGTCCTCCAGCGCCCGGGGCTCCTTAGGGTGCGATGGAGCAATGGCGCACTGATGTGGATCATTTGGTTGCAGCTGCAGCCAATGCCATTAGTAACCAAGGTCCGCCCCCTGCTAGGTAGGCACCTTCAAGGAATAGGACCTTGTCTGGTAGACTTGGTCCTTAGGCGTCACAACACAGGAGACGTGCACCGTCCCAGCAAGTGATGTCACTACCCTCTAGGGCACGCCGCACTCATACAACATCGAGGCTCTCTACTCATGATCTCCCATCGGAGCTCGACCACCGGTACATGAGGCAAGATGGCCGCGTCCTCATGGAGTGCACCCACGAGAGGCGGGAAGCTCGGGAAAACCCTACTCCTTTAGGAGTTGGGAGCGGATGTTCGGCCCTCGCCATGCATCTTTGCATGGCCAACTGACCACCTAAGTTCTGGCCTGATTTGCCAGAGAAGTACAATGGGACAGCCAACCCCGTCGAATTTCATCAAATTTACTCCACCACCATCCTCGCGGCTAGAGGCAATGAGGATGTGATGGCCAACTACTTCCCAGTGGCTCTAACTGGGACAACAAGGTCCTGCATCATGAGTCTACCTCCTAACTCCATATATAGTTGGGAGGAACATTGCCGCCAGTTCACTGCCAACTTCGGGGGCTCCTACACCTGACCTGGCACAGAGCTGGACTTATTTTCCGTACAACAGAAGGCGGGAGAATCGATGCGATCATTCATCCAGTAGTTTTCCAAGGTACGAAACACTATTCCTTCTATCTCCAACGCCTCTGTTGTTGTTGCATTCTGACAGGGAGTTAGAGACAAGAAGATGCTGGAGGAGCTGCCAACCAAAGATGTCAGTAGCGTCACGTAGCTCTTCAGCCTAGCCGACAAATGTGCTAGGGCTGCGAAGGGCCGTGAGATGCACTCTAAACTAGTTGCGGAGGCTGGTAAATCCTCCTCCAAGGATGAAGCTACTGCCTCCGAAAGTGGGAAGAAGAAAAAGAAGAAGTCCAACAGCAAGAAAAAGTCGGTGGTCAGCACGCCTACTGCTATTGCACCTGCAACTCCTGGTGGTCGGGGGTCACGCCCCGAAAAACGTCCACGACCATCGTCTGATGACGGTGGCGGTGAGAAGATGTAGTGTCTGATCCACAAAAAGGACACCCACAATCTCGAAGACTATCGCGAGGTCAAGCGTCTTGTTGAGCGCAACAACAGGCGCTAGGAAGAAGCTCCTTTCCGTCAGCGAGAAGGAAAGCAGAAGGTAAACAATGCTTCGACTGATCAAGTTCTAGGCCTCCAGGACCCCAAGAAGGTCCTGAAGGCCATCCACAACACCGTAGACGATGATTCTGATGTCTTCGACAACGAGCATCAGAAAACTCTCCATACGATGTATGGAGGGTCTTGGGATATTACCTCCTGGCGTATTCTCAAGACTATTGTTGACAGCTATTATATACCAATTTCAGCCGTCAATATAACTCAATTATGTGAAGGATTGATCATTTCTTGCACACATCACCTTTCTACTTGACCTATTTCAACTTGTAATTGGAGAAATATGTGTATGCAGATATTTATACAGGAATTGAGGAAAAGTATGGGGATCAATCCTATAAAATATCATCCCAGCTAATCAGGCGACGACACGTGGCACCATATGGATCAAATGGCCCACAAACAGAAGTATTCGAGGCCATCCAACGGTGTAGCACTAATATCAGTCAATGGGACACACCTGGCAGCCACCTGGAGGAAGTACGAGCCATTTGGAGCCCTGACTAGGTCGGCCAAACCAGGGGGTCGACCGACCTGGTCCTGGCGCCAAATGTGGTCAACTTCCACGTGTTGGCTCCTCCCGGCTCCCTGGAGTCAATGACGACTGATTCGCGTGCTTTTGGTGGCGGGAACCGACCTCAACACTAGTATAAATAGGACCCCATACCCCTCACTTCAACACACACCACTTGGGCATCATTCTATTGTATTACCCTTTAGAATAGATTGCCTAGGTGTGTGTCACACTACCCCTATTATCAACTTACCCCCTGTCCGGATAATTTATTAGTATCCCATAGCTTGACCATAAGAGTAGTATATACTTTACTCCATTGCCTTCCTTTGGGATAAATACAATACCCTTGGGAATACCCATGGGTGAAATGCTACAACGGTATCTTCTGTGCGCTTGCGGATCTCATCTCTTTACTGGAGATGATCTGTGGTGTTAAGAAATACCAACAAGCATTTCTGGCGCCGTTGCCGGAGAAGGCAAAGGAAGTGAAGGATAGCTATCACTTGTGATTAAGCTATAGGTACTAATAGTTATTAGATAGGATTACCCTTGTTTGTTTTCTCATTTGTGTGAAAACAGGGTAGTGTTGGCCAACCCATTGTATGGGATGGCCAACGAGGACGCAAGTGCTAAACTGCAAGATGATTCAAGGCGTGCCTCAACAAATGTCTGCTAGGCAACACCATTGCCTTTTGTGGGAGAATTTCAGCTTTCATTAGGAGCCAAAGTCATCCATACCCAAGCTTGGGGAAGGCTCCAAGAAGTTCTTCTTGGTTTGCCTCCACCATGGGGTGGATAGTTGACTCTTCATCCAACACCCGTGTCATGGGTTGGCTCCACCAATCCATGACCACATTCTTGCTAGAGCTGAAGGAGTCCTATTCTCATTCATCATGGATGAGAAGAAGGTCTCCACTCAAGGGGTGGATTGAAGAATGCTCGAGTTCCCATACCTTGTCAAGCACGCCACTTCACAAGGTGTATATGCTAGTTATGGAACTACACCTCCCATTGAAGTGTCATGAATATCCAAGTCGTTGGAGATTTGTTTGGATAATCCAAGTCGTGGATATTCACATGATTTGTGAAAATCCATGTCATCATGGGACATGTGGGAATTATTTCCCTAAGACCCATGATGACCTTTTTCAAACAACAACTCCAATGGCTACCATTCACAAGGAGGTCAAGGGTGGAATTAACATCACCCTTGTATTCAAGGAGGCTATGGCTTTCCAAGGGATTTAAGTTCAACTAGCCTACCTTGAAGTATCTTAACCAAGCAGAAATCAAGACAACATTCACATGAATATCTTGGCCAAGGACAAGAACTTAAGGAGAATTCAAAGTCCAAGATATCCCACATCACTTGTTGGGATTGCCACACTTCGACCAAACCCATTCAACCTAGGGCAAGTGACATTGTGGATGAAGCGTTTCTTGTTTGATTGTGGAGTCCACATGTCATCATTCCCAAGGAAGCCTTTGATCCATGATCAAGGTATGGGTTGATTCAATAGAACATCAATATGGTCAGAGTGGCACCCCTAAGAAGGACAAAGCCTCACCATGCTCATGAAGGAATACATTCAAGAGGGAGAACCCGTCGCTACAACAACATGTCTATATAAATACAACGGGGAGAGACTAGGGCCACCATGTGGCCCACATGTCCAAATGATAGCCATATGAGTTTGGCATGTCAAAACAGAAGAAATCGTCCACATCTTCAACTCCGGGATTGGACAACAAATCATCGCGCTGAACCGAACGGAGGTATGTCCTACTCATCGGACTTCAAAAATTCGGCGAGTCCTTACCAATAGGTTAATTGGTAGTCATTTCATATTTGTTTTCCAAATTGCATCAACCCTTGCATTTGCATGTTTGAAATTCCACACTTGCATGTTGGAAAATAAAATTTCCAACCATCATAAAACTAAAAATTTGAATTAGGGGAGAAATTTAATTGGATATGAACTACTTGCATGACCACTTGAATTTATCTTCCTAGTTCAAACCAAAAAAATTCGCTTTGACCCTCATTGAATTTACAAGTTATTTCAAGCTGGGCAAGACAATTTGAAAATTGGGTTCAATTTGGTTTTTGCTAATGTAACCCGCTTTTGAGTTGTTTTGTGTGTTCTTGATTAAAGTGCAGCTAGGTCAAAATTGTGAAGAGGTGGTATGGCAAGAAAGTGGAAGGTTTCATCAAGCTCAAGTCACCATTGGGAGGATTTGAGAACACTTCTCTCCTTCAAACTCATTTTGGGTTTGAGGAAGAGAAATGTTCAAGATGATGACCCAATGGAGGAGCTAGAACCAAATCCATTGCCAAATCCAATCTCAACTTGGCATTGACATCAACCATCAAGCCTACACCGAAAATCAAGGTTGTGAGTTTCTCAAACAAACACCTTCATCACCAACTACTCTTCAAATGAGGTATGAGTTTAGAATTTTTCATTGTTTGGTTTGCCATAGAATTGAATGTATTTGCATGCATTTGTGAGGAAGGTTGACACTTCCTCATCATATAATTCTCATGCATCCTCACAAGAGTAAGTGTGGGTATTGACTTTTGGATCTCCAAAAGGAAATCCCACGTTACTTGGAAAAATCTAAAAAAAGTACCTAAAATCCTTTAAGCATTGTTTTGTAGACTTAGTCATTTTTGTCTAGGTTTAGAAAATAAAACTTTTGGCCATGACTTAATTGGTGAATTGGCATATAGAAACTTGGGCATAGTGATATCCATAATTTTTAATTGAGCTTCATGCATAGATGGTGTCACTAGATTTCAAACTCCTAGGAATAAGTGATATCCTTGCTCTAAAATTGAATTGCATTTTTTAGAGGAGTCACTAAATTTTAAATTCCTAGTGAAGTTCAGGAGGATAAAATTGAGAATCTTGTTTGTCATGGTCTAAATGATAAAATTTGCTCTTCAAAGCTAAGATGGTTATAAACTTTAAAAGATGTAGGGATCCATATAGTATATTTCTATCACATGCATTTCTATGAGTAGGAGCTTTAGAAAATATGCAACATGAATTATCCATAAAGCTCCACTCTTATCAATGAATAACACATTCATCATGGATACACTTGACATTGGAACCAATGCATCTTTGATTTTGTTCTTCCCCGTATGTACAAATGAAAGTTCGGTTACCTAACCCGAACGTTCATTTGTACAAGTATCGGAAGCTAACCATCCCTCTCTATTCAAGAGAGGAAGTTTGCAGGAGTAATATTACTATGCGGGCATTCAAGAAGCTTATTGTAGGGATCCCTAGAGGATCCCATTTCAACATCTCTTGGCCAAGGTGTAAATGAGGATGGTTGCTACCTATCAGAAATTATGCTCGAAGGTCAATCATAACTATACGAGGCTAGAGATTTGAAATGGGAACCCTCCATGAGCAACCAATGGGCTGCCACGAATGGGTGAGAGCATTATGCTCTCAACTATTCTAAGCACTCATTCAAGCTCAAGGGATTTGCCACCATCATTGGGTGCAAGTTGTTCCTATGTGGCTATAAGCCAAGGAATGACAAATCACACCCAACACATGGAGACCCTGATGTGCGGACGATCAACATCGAAAACACTCTATTCAACCACACTCATGGTGCCATGGGAGGCAACACAACAATCAACACTCAACCCTCCATTGTCAAATCCAAGCTGCAACAAGGATAGGCCAACTCATGGCCTACCTCCGTCGTTGGGGTCTCAACCCCTATCATGGACCTTGATCAAGAATAAGCTTGGGGGAGGACCCCCACTTGAGGTAACTTGTATCACACCCACTGCATTTTTATTTCAAATCATCCATTGCATATTTACTTTCCATTCATCCACCATCCACCATGCATCTAAAAAAACACATAAAAATAGGAACTTAGATTTGCTTTGCTTATCAAATAAAGATGTGCGGTAAGAATGATTTAGAATTCACATAGATGAAATGATGAATAGTTGCTCTATTTTATTTTTCCTAGGTCCCTAGTTTACAACTTGCTACTCTCTGAATATTGCTTAAATTGGCTAAAATTAACTTTGCCTTGATTTAGAAATTGTGGGTAGCAAAAGCTTAATCTACTTCTAGGTTGTTGGGAGATTTGAATCAGTAATAGGGCTGCTATTCCTGTTTTGAAAGTGAAACTTGGATTTCCGGAGAAATTCTATCAAGATTTAAGTTTCCCTCATTTGATTGGAAATGCCTACCAAATCCATATGATATTCATACATAGACAACACCTCATGCATATGCTATTGGCTTTCACATTGAGCCTAGTCAAACTAGTATAGACCTATGTGAGAAATCATTCAATTCTTTTTGAATTCAAGACTTCACTTGCACATGCTATACTTCTACACTAGAAGGAAGCAAAATTCCATCATATCCACCATTCCACAATAAAAAGAGAAACTCCATGCTATTCATAGTTAGCACTCTCTTCAAGTTATTGCATAAAAAGGAGTAGAAGACATGGGTACAAGAAAAAGAAAAAGAAAGTTCATGCTTATATCATAAGCATGAGAAAAAAAGAAGAAATAATATTCTTACTCCATAAGCATAAAAAAGGGTAGCCATGTTTCATCCTTGCAATAAAGAGATTCCACATCAAAAGGAGTCATCTCAATGTTTCCACATCCACCTCCATTCCATCACACATGCACAAGTCTTGATTCAAAAGTTTGAATTGATTTCTCCTAAGGCTTGCTCTTTTGACTTTGCAATATTATGTATTGCAAATATGCCTACTTACTTTCCCTACCAAGCTCCACATACAAGCCATATTCAAAGAGTAAATAGTATAGGCATAATGCCTTGGTGGGGACATATTTCCACTATACACAAAGGAGTGATTGAGAGAATCAATTGAGGTACTTATAATCTAATTTGAATCTCTCCGGAATTTAAGTGGAACTTGATATCTAGGCTATGCTTGCTCCATTGCTGTTCTATCTTTCAATTACCGATGAATAGGAGAAGGCATAACTCCCATAATGACTTAAGAAGGGTGAAGTACCATAGCCACTTTTTGCAATACTAGGTAGAGTATTTTGTTGTTTACTTGGTACTTTCAGAAGGTAGAACATTGTAGCAACTCCTGATCATCAACCTAAAGTCTTGACTTTGCTTAGGACGAGCAAAGGATACGCTTGGGGGAGTTTGTTGACGGTTGTTATATACCAATTTCAGTCGTCAATATAACTCAATTATGTGAAGGATTGATCATTTCTTGCACACATCACCTTTCTACTCGACCTATTTCCACTTGTACTTGGAGAAATATGTGTATGCAGATATTTATACAGGAATCGAGGAAAAGTATGGGGAGCAATCCTATAAATTATCATCCCAGCCAATCAAGCGACGACACGTGGAACCACATGGATCAAATGGCCCACAAACAGAAGTATCCGAGGCCATCCAACAGTGTAGCACCAATATCATTCAATGGGACCCACCTGGCAGACACCTGGAGGAAGTACGGGGCATTTGGAGCCCTAACCAGGTCGGCCAAACCAGGGGGACGACCGACCTGGTCCTGGCGCCAAACACGGTCAACTTCCACGTGTTGGCTCCTCCCAGCTCCCTGGAGTCAATGACTACTGATTTGCACGCTTTTGGTGGCATGAACCAACCTCAAAACTAGTTTAAATAGGACCCCATACCCCTCACTTCAACACACACCACTTGGGCATCATTCTATTATATACACTATCTTCTATAGTCCTTAGAGGAGTTAGGATGTAGAGAGGAGAACCTCTAGTCCCAAGTCCAAATTGGGAAAGGAGTAGAAGGATTCTCTCTTCCCAATTCCACATTGGGAAAGGTAGGTCTCATGTATTACTTCTTGTATTTGTGACTTTGTGCTCAATAAAGATATTATCTTTAGTCTTCTTTTATACGTATACTTGGACAAAGCGTTTCTTGTTTGATTGTGGAGTCCATGTAAGTGGAAGGTATAGTCTTTAAGATTGTACTCTTATGATCACATCTTATGTCATAAACACTATAGAACCCAACTATAGTCTATATAGTTATGATATGATTATGTTAATATGAATAACTATGCTATGCAATCAACATTGGTTCAACAACGATTTAGTTCATTGCCTTAGGATGGCTTGTGCTGCAGCTCTTAAGGTATTTGCTTAGTATGCTAGCATGGTGCTAGGGTATTTAAGTAGCGTTGGATGTCTCGTAGACCCACGGATTGAAGAGGTAAGCAGTAGGTGGTGACAGTCCTATCTGTCCTTTGTAATTCTCCACGCTCGGCTATGCCACAGGCTCTTGGCGGGAGTCACCCTAGTATTGCTAGGGGTAAGCCCGTGCCCGATGTGTTGAATAGCATTGCATAGGAATTTATCATTGACATGACCATTAGTATCTACCTTAGGCTATGTATATTTATTAGGAGCATTGTAGGAGCAACTCTCTAACTCTTAATCCAATCTCCCTCTCAGACCCATTTACCCTTTAGAATAGATTGCCTAGGTGTGTGTCATACTACCCCTATTAACAACTTACCCCCTGTCCGGATAATTTATTAGTATCCCATAGCTTGACCATAAGAGTAGTATATACTTTACTCCATTGCCTTCCTTTGGGATAAATACGATACCCTTGGGAATACTCATGGGTGAAATGCTACAACGGTATCTTCTGTGCGCTTGCGGATCTCATATCTTTACTGGAGATGATCTGTGGTGTTAAGAAATACCAACAACTATGCATCGAGAGATGGCTGCCGCAGCTCCTACCTGTGACACCCAGTTGTGAAAAATGAACCAAGTGTAGAATATGTGTGCCCAGGATGTTTAACACACATACACAAGTGATTCACAAATGATAAACAGACAATTACCACAGCACAAGTTAATTACGAAGTAATTTATTACAATATTCAAGTAATCCTCATATCACAACTCTAATGATCATTATTGAACTATAACTGCAGCAAAAATAATCTAGTTAAGCTACTAAGCAAACTAAGCATAAAGGGTAGCACAGCTCTGTCAGAGTCTGATTCCGACAATTCTCCTGGCACTACGGTTAGTAGACCGCGAAATTTTGTAGTTCGGTTAGGGCGCCTGGATATTCAGAGAAAGATGGCGACTTGACACGAGGATTTACGTGGTTCGGGCCACCTAAGTGTAATACTGTACTCCACGGGTGTGTGTTGTTGTTGTATTGAGCGTCTAAGTGCTCGTGTGTGAGAGAGGCCAAAGAAGAGGTCTGGGAGTTTTAGGCACGTGTGGAAGCCCCCCCCCTGTGTATCATTCGGCCAGTCCTTTTATAGTACTAGGGCTGACCGTTACATCGTCAGCCTAGCCCGACATGTGTCCCCTGGCGGTTACTGATGCTTAATACACAGTTAATGTACTTAATTCCCCTTAACAGCATGGTAACGCGCCTTGATAGCGGCGTTACTGGTATTAAGGGTTCTCTGATCGTGTGTCATTGATATAGCATTAATGACACATAATCAGGTCTTGGAGTCTTTAATGTTCCTTGAAGGTTCGAGCCGTTGGAGGTCCACCAATCTGCCTGTTGAGGTTGAAGGTCCGGCGGTTGGACGCGTGGAAGCTCTGGAGCTTTCAGTCTTGGACGAGTAGGTCCGGTGCTGTTGTACACGTGTCGGTACCGGAGCTTCCCTCTGTCGGGGGTTAGGTCTGGGGGTGCCACACAGGTATCTAGTCCGGAGCTTTCCCATGTATGGAATGTAGCTCCGGTTTTATGATACACATGCTGGCACTGGGACTAACCATAGAAGGGAGGCAGGTCCGGTTCCGTATGACACGTGGGGCCTTCGGAGGTCTTTAACTTAGATAGGTGGAGTTCCTTTGCACTCTTCGCAGTTCCAAGGGATATCCAGTACGTAGGGTATCGACAGTGGCCCCCTGGGCCTACCTCTGGGAGAGACTTTTTGGATTAAGTTATTCTACTGGAGGTGGGTCCATCTTTCGATTTCTACGCCGTGTCTTCAAGGGTCTTTGGATGTGCCGTTGAGGTGGTGGTTTGCAGTTAAACCATCGCCATGTGGCATTTTCAGGATGCGGCAGGTGAGATCCGCGTGTGCGGAGCTCATGCAACTGAAGGTTGTCGGTTCCCAATACGAAAACTGTATCGGTTCCGCGCGCCCTGTCAGACCGCCGCGCTCGGGTTTCCCGCCTCTCATCATGACAATTGTTCGCCTGGGGTAAGGACCTCGACTTGTTCGTCTGGGTGGCCCCGGACCCCCTTATCATTGGCAGGGTGAAATTTTTGAACTGTATCCTTGGCTCTTCTGCTGTTTCCATCCAAGCGTTGCGGGGGCTTACTTAAGAAGGACAGTGCGCACAGTTTGGGGATTCCTTACGCCTTCATTTGAACTTGCGCTCGAATCCTCCAAACTTTTGCTTGCTTTTCCTATCTTGCCCCGCCGTGCTGCGATGGAGTTACATGGGGTGGTCCAGCGACTCCTTCAACCACCTGGTCCGCGCCGGCAAGCTCCTGTTCAAGAAGGAGCGCCCCGACGACATGGTGTACTTTTCTGCGTACGCCATGGTGGGACTGATCCCTCCTTTCTTAGATTTTCTCTTGATGCTGTTAGACTTCTATGGTCTGCAGCCGTACCACCTTGGCCCCCACTCCATTCTTCTTGTGTCAACGTTCGTCCACTTCTATGAGATGTGGGTGGGTATTCCCCCCTGCGTCAAGCTTTTCTGCACCTTCTTCACCATCCTCACCACCGGCAAGAGTGACAAGTATCTTGGCCTCTACTATTTTTTGAAGCGCAAGAAATGCCCCTACAAATACTTGAGGTTGTTCCCTTTCGGCAAGTGGGACAACTGGAAGAAGGATTGGATTGTCGTCACGGCAGAGGAGTACGAGAAGTCGGAGCTGCCTGAAGGGTTCCCAAATGTTGACACTGACGCCTGGAGTGAAGCTCCGGTGCTGTCGGAGGCCTTCAACCCTGCCTTGACCAGGATCCGCCAATGTGTGGAAGGAGGAGTGACCCGGATCATATTTTGAGTTTCTTCGTCCTTCATCCATAGGGTATCCAAAAAAGGGGTTGAAGCTCCGGCTCCTGTGACAGCAGCGGACGCTGTGCAGGCGGAGGCTCCGACTCCAGTTCCAACGCCGCCCCAGGTGGTGGCTGAGGTCTTGACAGCCCCGACGCCAGCTGTCAAGGTTCTGGACCTCGACTCACCTCCCGAAGCTCCCGTGGTAGCGCCGGACCGCGGGAAAGAAGACGTACCAGCGGCACCAGCTCCGGAGGTTGAAGCTCCGGTTTAGGATGCTGTGATGACGGACGCTCCGGTCTCAGAGCCGGAGGTAGCTGCCATTCCGGCCTTAGAGCCGGATGTTATTGAAGCCCCGGCGGTGGATCCAGTGGTTGAAGTTCCGGCTCCTGAGCCGGTTGTCGTGGAGGTGCCGGCACCAGAACTGGTGGAGGTTGAAGCAGCAGCGCCTGAACCGGCGGTGGAGGAGGCACCAGCACTGGAGCTGGAAGTGGCCTCAGCTCCAGCCGAATCTTCAACGCCTGCACCGGAGGTGGTAGTTCCGGAGGTACCCGCGCCCGAGCCAGGGTGCCACGACGAAGTGACCGGTCCTCTGCCAGAAGGATCAGTTGCTAAGGACCTGGCAGCGGGACCTTTGGAGCCGACTCCGGTGGTAGAAGCTCCCATTGTCGGACCTTCCTTGGCGGCGACCGAGGCTATCTCGGAGGGCGGCCCTAGTGCCACGGAAGCTCAGGGGACTGCTCTTGTAGAGTGGGACCCAATTTTTGTTATGGAGAACCCGCTGGAGTCAGCGGAGAGGACCCCGGCAGGTCTAGAGCCAATCCCCCTATCGTTATCCATCGATAACGCCTGCTCCAGCCTTCGTCAGGTCCAACTGACCTTTTATCACGACAGCAAGGCCGTCGAGGAGGAGCCCCAAACCCTTAGGAGGTGGTGCAACCAGCTCCAATTCGATACCAAGCTGGCGCAAACAAGGTTGGCCGACGACAAGGAGTGGGTCAAGAGGGAGAAGGCCCAGATGGAGTATTGGGGCCAGCTGCTGGACGAGAGGGAAAGCATGGTGCGATCCCTCAACAACCAGTTCCGGGCTACCCACGAACAAGCAGTGGCTGCTAATGAAGCAGCGAAATGATCGTCAGGAGAAGCTCAGCACCATCCACGAGAGCCTCGTCAAGCGCCAAGAGGCTCTTGAGAAGCGGGAGAAAAAGCTTGAAGTGAAGAGCAAAAACTCCTAAAGCTGAGGGATGACCTCGTGAAGAGGGAAGAGGAGCTCGCCCAAAGGTTGGCTCTGGGTGACAAGAGCCTCGCGGAGTGCACCAAGAAGCTAGAGGAGCTCTGCGAGCGTGAGGAGAAGAAGGCCTAGTAGTGAGGACAGGACCTCACCAAGAGGGAGAACGAAGTTGCTGCCAGGGAGAAGAAAGTGCGGGGCCAGGAGAGAGACCTGGTTGATCGCTGGAACAAGATCCACGTCTGGGAAGAGGAGCTTGCCAACCTCGAAAAGCAAGTTGCTGAAAGGATTCAACAGCACGCCAAAGAGGTTGGGCGCCTTGCCCGGGAGGGTTCGGAGCTTGCGGCGACCAAGAGGTCCTTGGAAGAAATGCGAGGCTCAAGGGCTGCGGAGTCCCAACAAGTATGGGACTTCTTGGGTAAAGCCAATGACGCGCTGATGCCGCTAGGTTTTAGTCTTGTACGTCCGGATGATCCGGAGCCAGAGCTGGACCAGGCATTGAAGGCGTTGAGCTCGGCTGGCAATAAACTGAACAAGATGGGCAATGTCATTGCAGATCAGTTGGAGACTGAAGGAAAATCCCTTGCGCAGAACGTCGCAGAGTACATGCTGACGTGCTACACAAGTCAGGATCCTCACTTCCCACTAGATTTGCTGCTTGAAGGTCCCATCGACGGAGAGGGAGATGCCGCCAAGGCCAGCGTGTCGGAGGTTGCCCAGAAGGTTGCCTCGTTCTTCCGTATGATCTAGGACTTCTCCTTGTATCTCCCACTTGTATCTTCTCTTCTTTTCTCCAATTTTGTAACCTCTTGTCCTCAGATGAATGAAATCCAAGAAATTTATGAATTTCATTTTTTTGTCTTCAACCTCTGTCTCACTTGGCCCCCTCGTAGATGTTCACAATTTGATTGCAAACATGTACCAAAAGGATGTATTTGTTGAAGGCTTGCATGCTTCGAACTTGTAGAATGTAGGTTCGAAGTCATCGATAGCAGAGACCCCCTGAGGTTGTCGGAGCTTAGTAGCTCCGGTAGCGACCATTGTCAACACGTAGAGCGCCGACAGCTCACCCTCTAGGGTTGCCGGGGCTTAGTAGCTCCGACAGCGACCACTATCAACACGTAGAGCGTCGACAGCAGACCCCATTGGGATGTCCTTCTACCATCTTTTCTTCACGTTGACAGCTGGCTCCCTAGATTTGTCAAAACTTGATAGCTCTGGCGAATCCTACTATCAATGTTTAAAACATCGACGGAGGGCCACCTTAGGGGATGTCAAAGCTTTGATAGCTCCGACATCATCCACCATCATCATGAGATTTTTATTTTTCCTGCATACTGGAGTCAAGAAAAACAGTAAAATCGTTTCTTATCTATAACTCATTTGCGGCTTACTATTCCCGAAAGAAATTTTTAGGTCGACTACAATTCTATATACAATCAAGTGCATTTGCTTGTTTTCTCCAGGTCCGATTGTTTTTTGGACTCACCCTACTCAGGCCTGCTGGGTGTAGGTAGAGTGGCGTACTTAGGGTGTAGGACCAGGCTAAGTCGATAGCACACTCCGGACCTAGATTGGCTTGGCGTTCAGGCGAATAGGCCATTCAACAATGTTAAGACCCGAAAGAATTAATAATGCAACTTGAATTATACATGAATTGTTCGAGCTAAAGTTTCTTGGGAATTGCACAACTTTGTTATAGACAAGAAAGAGAAAAATAAAAAAGAATGAGCCTGTACAAAATAAATGCACGTGGAGTCTGTTTTCACATAATGATGTCTTTCATTATAGGTCCGGGGTACAGGGGAAACAAGTACACTCTTAGGGTACAGAACCAGGCTAAGTGTGTTACATTTCTTGTTTGACCCAAGGTAACTAGCTACACTTTTAGTTCTGATACTGTGTCAAGTGTTGCCTGAACTTTGCGGACCTTCCGGGAAAGGTTCAGCTGTTCTCCCGGAGGAGCTACCCGACTCTGTACAATGAAGCTATAACATACATCATACGTAATTACAGACTCACCTCCGTGATATTAAGCGTAGAACTTACAGAGGTGCTCAATGTTCCAAGGATTAGGGAGCAGTGTCCCATCCTCGGTTGCCAAGCGAACGCATCTGGGACGGGATACTTTGATCACTCGAAAGGGTCCTTCCCAGCTGGGGGAAAGTTTGTTTAACCCTTCTCGAGTTTGTATTCTTCGTAGCACCAGATCGCCTTCCTCGAGCTGTCGGTTATGCACATTCCTTTGGTGATAGCACCGGAGCACTTGGCGGTATCTTGCATTTCGAACAGCTGCTCGACACCTTCCCTCTTCAACGAGGTCAAGGTCTTCACGTTGGAGCTGGTCCTACGTGGCTTCGTCGAAGGCCCGGACCCAGAGTGACCCCAAGGTGATTTCTGGAGGAAGGTTTGCTTCAGCTCCATACACCAGGAAGAAGGGTGTCTCTCTAGTTGACCAGTTTGGAGTTGTCCTGTTTGCCCACAAGGTGGGCGGAAGCTCTTCAATCTAGTTGGTGCCATGTTTTTTCATGTGCTCATATGTGTGTGTCTTGAGTCATTTTAGGATTTCTGCGTTTGCTCCCTCAGCTTGGCCATTGCTTGCCGGGTGAGCTACGGAAGCATAGCTGACTTGAATGCCGAGGTCTTCGCAATATCCTTGAAATGCAGAGCTTGTGAATTGGGTCCTATTGTCAGTTATGATCTTGTTTGGGACTCCAAATCTGCATACTATGGACTGAAAGAAATTGATAGCTGTTTGCTTGTTTATTGTCACAACTGGAGTTGCTTCCGGCCACTTAGTGAACTTGTCGATGGCGACGTACGGGAACTTGTAACCTCCGACGGCTCTTGGGAAAGGTCCCAAGATATCCATACCCCACACAGCGAATGGCCATGTCGGAGGTATCATTTGTAGAGGTTGAGCTGGTGTGTGAATTTGCTTCGCATGAAACTAGCATGCTTCACATTTCTTCACTAGCTCAGTTGCATCCTGGAGTGTTGTAGGCCAGTAAAAACCATGCCGGAAGGTTGTACCGACCAACGTGCGAGAAGACGTGTGGTTCCCACACTTGCCTCCTTGGATTTCCGCGAGGAGCTCGCAACCTTCTTCCCTTGTAATGCACCGCATTAGGATGCCGTTGGCACCACGCCGATAGAGATCCCCTTCTACCAGTGTGTATCTTTTAGCCAATCTGGTTATTCGGTCAGCAGATACATTATCTTCAGGAAGGATGTTGTCTTTCAAGTAGCTCCGGATCTCTGAGATCCATGCATCGAAGCTAACTTGAGCTTCTGAGTCTTGCGTGCTGGGTTGCTCGGAGCTTCCTGCAGCACCTACGACCCTTGATGGATGTCATGGTAACAGGGCCATCGGGACCGCCAGCTTCGAGGTGCTGGTCTCACCCCCTTCGCTCATTTCGGCTGGTTGAGCTGTTGGTCATGAAAATCTCTGGATGAAGGTTCCGTCGGGAGCTGGAGTTCTGGTTGAAGATTTCGTCGAGATTTCATCAGCTTCAGCGTTGTTGAGACGCTGGACATGGCAAAGATCTAGGACTTTGAAGTCCTTCTGATGCTTCTGGACTTCAAGTAGATATGCAGCTAGTTGAGGATTGTTGTAGCAGCATTCACCTTTGACTTGTTTTATTATGAGCTACGAATCACCTTTTACCAACAGCTGCTTGACACCATATGATAGTGCCACCTTGAGCCCATAGATTAGTGCTTCATACTCTGCTATGTTGTTGGTCGCCTTGAAGACAAGGTGAACCATGTATTTGACCTTCTCCCCGGTCAGAGCGAGGAGAAGGACTCTAGCTCCGGCCCCCTGCTTCTGCATGGAGCCATCGAAGTAAAGAGTCCAGTGAGGCTCAGTGAAGACTAGAACCTTGGGTTCCTGCTTCTGCTCACTGGGCCCCCCAGGATTTAATGGAGAGGTGGTCCATTCCGCCACAAAGTCTGCCAATGCTTAACTCTTGATCGCTTGTCTTGGGACGAATTAAAGATCAAACTCGGCTACTTCCGCTGCCCACTTTGCAATGTTCCCAGTAGAGTTGGGGTTATGCAAGATTGCACACAGTGGATAAGAGGTTACCACTGAAATCTTGTGAGCTTGGAAGTAGTGACGAAGCTTCCTAGAGGCAATAAGAACTGCATAGAGTAGCTTATGCACCTCTAATTACTGAGTCTTGGGGTCATGAAGTACTTCGATGATGAATTACACTGGGCGCTAGACTGTCCGGACCCTTCCGGAGGGGCCCGGAGCTTCCTCCTCATCAACTCGGACCCTCCGAGAGGGGTTCGTACCTTCTTTGGGGACCTCCTGGTTCCTGCTGGAGGAACCCAGAGCTTCTTCTGAAGTGACCCGGACCTTCCTGGAAGGATCCGGATCTTCTTGTTCAGCAACAGTAACTCCTTCATTTGAAGGAATTTGATCCTCTGGTGTCTCATCTTGAGGATCCGAGTCTGGGGGCTGGACCCAGACTCACCTTCAGGTAGTTCCAGACCTTCCCAGAGGGGTCTGGACTCTTGAACTGGGGATGGTTCTGGTCTTTCCGCAACCAGGACCATGCTGACAACTTCGTCGGTTGTCGAAACGTAAAGCAGAAGTGGGTCACCAGGATCTGGAGCTACCAAAGTTTGTAGAGTGGTGAGGAGCTGCTTTAGCTGTTGGAAAGCCTTTTCTGCATCTTCAGAACATTGGAATGGTCCGGACTTCGTCAATAATTTTAAGAAGGGTAGCGCCCGTTCCGCTAGTCTTGAGATGAATCGGCTGAGGGCAGCTAGACATCTAGTCAGCTTCTGGACATCCTTGATGCGAGCTGGTGGCCGCATGTCTTCAATAGCTTTAATCTTTGCCAGATTTGCCTCTATTCCTCCGGGGTTCACCAAGAATCCAAGAAGCTTTACGGAGCTAACTCCGAAGACACACTTGTCTGGGTTCAGCTTGGTGCTTGTGATTCGCAACTTGTCAAAGACAGCTTGCAACGAAATGACTCCTTGTTCTAGATCTTAACGAGGATGTCATTGACGTACACTTCCACTACATCTCTAACGAGCTCTTCAAAAGTTTTGTACATAGCTCGTACAAACAATGAAGCAGCGTTTTTGAGACCGAATGGCATGGTAGTGTAACGGTACAATCCATCTACTGTGATGAAGGAAGTATGCCCTTCATCTTCCCTAGACATTCTGATTTGATGATACCCAGAATATGCATCTAGGAAACATAGTAATTCACACCCGGAGGTGGAATCCACTATCTGATCTATTCTAGGTAGTGGGAATGGATCCTTTGGACATGCCTTATTCAGTGTAGTGTAGTCGATACACATCCAAAGCTTCTCGCTGGCCTTAGGTACAACGACCGGGTTTGCCAGCCATTTTGGGTGGAAGACTTCCCGGATGAATCCAGCTTCGAGCAACTTCTTCACTTCTTGACGTATGAAGTTTTATCGCTCTACTGATTGCTTCCGAGGCTTCTAATGCACAGGTCGAGCGTCGGGGTAAATTTTCAGATTGTGCTCAATCACTTCCCTAGGGATCCCAGACATTTGTGACGGTTGCTAGGCAAACACATTGACATTAGCCTGGAGGAAAGTGATGAGTGCGAGTTCCTATTTGTCGTTCAGACCTCCCAATATACGAGTGGTCTGAGCGGCATTGGAACCGATTTGGACGACTTTGACGGGAATGTCAGTGTCGTCGCTTGGTTGCACACGAGGTGCGGAGGTCGAGCCTCGATGACGAATGCTCGGAGGCTTCAGAGCTTGCTCCTTTCCGTATTCTTCCTCCTGCGCTGTAGCGAGTGCGTGGAGTTCTTCCAGAGCAGTAACTCCAGCGGTGCGGTCTCCGCGGATCCGTAGAACGCCTGAGGGTGTTGGCATCCTCAACACCAAGTAGCCATAATGAGCAGTAGCCATGAATTTGTACAAAGTTGGCCGGCCCAAGATGGCATTGAATGGTAAGTTGATCTGTGCCACGTCAAAGACCAACTTCTCGGTCCTGTAATTCTCCCGAGTCCCGAAGGTCACCGGGAGAGTAATGGCACCGAGTGGAGTTATGGCCCCCAGACCTACTCCAGAGAAAGGTCGGGAGGGGCGAAGATCCGAAGGTTGGAGCTGAAGCTTGACAAAGGCTTCGAAGCTTATGAGGTTCAGCCCCGAACCTATGTCCACCATTACGTGGTGGAGCTGAATGTTATTGATGGTCGGAGATACCATAAGAGGAAGTTGGCCAGCTCCGATCATGTTCCGAGGACAGTCCGAAGCATCAAAAGTGATGGCAGTATCCATCCACTTCCGATGAGGCTCCTCCCTAGCGGTGGGACCTACAGAGGCCATGTCCCACTGCATTGTCTTGAGGACTCGGCGGGAAGTGATGTCCCACGAACCACCAAAGATGGTGTTCATGGTTTTCCGATGCTCGTTGTTAGAGACGTCGGAGTCGTCGTCAACGGAGATGTAAACAGCCTTCAAGACCTTTTTGGGGTCCTGAAAGCCTAACTCCTCTTCAGCCGGAGCTTCGTCGACTTTTTGTTTTCCTTCCCTTTGACGAAAAGGAGCTTCTTCCCGGCGCTTGTTGTAGCGCTCGACAAGGTTTTGGACCTCTTGGCAGTTTTCCAGGTTGTGGCTGTCCGTCTTGTGTATGGGACACCACATCATGGAGCTGCAATCGTCTTCAGACGACGGCCGAGGTCGTTTTTGGGGGTGTGGCCCCCCGGCCACCCGGAGCTGCAGCAGCAGCGATAGTAGGTGTGCCACCTATGACTTCTTCTTGTTGTTGGACTTTTTCTTCTTCTTGCCACTCCCGGAGGTAGTGACTTCACCCTTGGAGGATTTTTTATTGGCCTCCGGAGGTGGTTGGGAGTGCATTTCACGGCCCTCCGCAGCCTTGGCACACTTGTCTGCTAAGCTGAAGAGTTCTGTGATGCTGGTGACTTCCTTGGTCACCAGCTTTTCTAGCATCTTCTTATCTCGAGCGCCCTACCTGAATGCTACAATAAAAGTAGTGCTTGAGATTGAAGGAATGGTATTTCATACCTGGGAGAACATCTGGATAAAAGATCGCAAGGATTCTCCCCCTTTTTGCTTGACAGCAAAAAGATCCAGATCCGTTCCTGGTCGGGTGTATGAGCTCCCGAAATTGGCGGTGAACTGTTGGCACAACTCCGCCCAACTGTTGATGGAGTCAGGCGGAAGGCTCATGAACCAAGACCTGGCAGTCCCAATTAAAGCCACAGGGAAATAATTGGCCATCACTGCCTCATTGCCCCCAGCCGCAAGGATAGCGATGGAGTTGATTTGGAGAAATTCAGTGGGGTTTATAGTCTCATCGAATTTCTCCAGCAGGTGAGGCCGGAACTTCTGCGGCCATCTGACCATGCGTAGGTGCATTGTAACACGCTCATTTTCATGCGTCATGCCCTACATACACTCATATACATGTTTAACATTAACCCACAATAGGAGGAACGAGTTTAAAATTGATTTGGAGCAAAACCGCACTTAAAATGCAAGAAAGTGCGGACTAGTCCGATTTTGCTGAGGACTAGTCCAATTTCTCTCTGGCTAAAAACGGACTTGTCCGTTTTTGCTGAACTAGTCCAATTTTTGGCACTGGAAACTTTTGGACTTGTCGATTTTGTGCGGACTTGTCCGATGTTCCAAGAATCCTTGAAAAATTTGCTAAGTCCTTGGACTTTTCCGGACTAGTCCGGTGTTCCAGCGGACTTGTCCGATGTCCTCTCTGTTTAAAGTCGGACTTGTCTTATTTTTGCCACACTTGTCCAACTTTCTCTCTCGACGACTTCAGACTAATCCGGTCCTTTCCGGACTTGTCCGATATTTCATGACTCCGCGTTGATCTTTTGTTTTACGACTTGTTTCTTGGGTTTCATGTTAAGTGGGCCTAGGGACGTCGTGCCTAACTCTTTTAGAGCCCATGTGGGACTCTAAACCGGCCTCTACTCATCCCAAAACTCGAAATCCATCTAACCCTAGCCTCCACCTCTATATAAACAGCCCCACCCCTTGGTTTGACATCTATTTGCCACTTTTCCACCCTCCCAAACCCTAGTTCGTGGGGAGCCACCATCAAGGAGGGAGGAAAATATCCCAAGCAAGAAGAAAAAGAGGAGGAAATGAAAGAGGATCAAGATCTCCACCAAGTTTTGTTCTTCACCACCAATTCATCTCCAAGTTCATCACCAACCCTAGATCATCAAGATCCAAGTGTTACCTCCAAGTTTCTTGATCATTGGAGTTCTAAACACCTAGTATACCTTCTATTATCTTTTCCTTACAAGAATTCAACACCTAATCTCCAAATTCACGTCGATCTGGAAAACCCTAATCTGCTGATCTAGCAGAGTGCGGACTTATCCAGTCCCTAGCAGACTAGTCTGATCTTTCTGGTTAAATTGTGTTGAATTAATTCAAAAATTTGATCTAATCAAATCCAAAACTGTATAAACTTGTTAAAAGCTATTAGAACTAGTTAGTGATCATTAAAAGCAATCAATTAACAAGTTCTACCTTGCATTTGCATTAATCATGCATGTCATGTCATATTGAAAATATTTGTGCACTCTTTGATTGTGTTTCTTGTCTTGTATGTTTATTGTGTGGATTAGACGGATTTGCGCTAGAGAGTGCCGCGGAGGATCTACAGCACCAAGAGTTTGAAGGCTTTGACCCTAATCAACAGCAAGAGCAAGGCAAGTGTCCTTGAAGCATATTGACACTGTTTTAAAATGAATGTTTTGTTTGCAAAACTGCATGCTTGTGTCAAATTGATGGGAATCCTATGGTAGGAAGTTTACTAGATTTGCTATACCACCTTTGTCGCCTGGAATACATGGTAGATAGTCGGGAAGGGTTTTTGCCTTTTGCTTCACTTAAACAACTAGGATGGGAAACAACTATACCACTCAATTTAATTATGCATTAATGATATTCTGGCTAATATGAACTGGTCAATATAGTATGGTAATGGGTGATCTAAGCAAGCCTGGTATGTGGATGGGTTGGATGTTATGGTGGTTTTCTTGCTTTAGATCTAAGGACCGGTTCATGCGAGAATAAGCCAGGATTACAGTGCCACCACGAGGCCAAGTATGGATGCGGCGTACCTAATTAATTATGGCTTTGCCAGTGCTATTTGGACCATTAAGGATGCTCGGGGAAGGGGTAGTCGGATTGGGTTTGTTGAGGATTGGTGGGACTACCCTGGGATCCGAATGGCTCAAGAGGGGGCCCTTGGTTGAAGATGTGCTCAGTTGGAGGCATCGGCACCGGTGAAACCTCAGTGGGGTCTAAATAGGCTAGTAATCCCTTTGTAAAGGATATTTTGTGATCTCTTGGCCGCACACCTACGTAAGTGTGAGACGGCATAATAGAGGTTCTTAGTCCCTGAAAGGTGATGAAATCACAAGCACGTGGGTGAAGTGGTACAAACTCTGCAGAGTTAAATAAAATATCATGATAGCCGTGCTCCTGGTTATGAGCACCTGGACAACTTCCATGATTAGAGGGAAATTGGAATTTGGGATGGTTATGGTTTGGTAATGGTTATGGATGGTTATGGATTTATTTCTGGTATTGAATATGGTTATTGGCAAATGGTGAAATCTGGAATTATTGATGAGGACGGTGAATTGTGGACTGGTATTATGGTATTTCTTATGATTATGATGGGTTTACTTCACATACATATAATATATTGCTTATCAAATGTTTTAATGTACTTTTCAGCACTTTGCCATTATTATTGTCGTCATTTGAATAAGCCACATGTCATACTTTCCACACTTGTTGAGTACGACATGTACTCACTCTTGCAATCCCCCCCCCCAACAGTTGTAGGTCAGGATTGGGAGTTTAATGGCGATAATGCGGAGTTCTAGGCCATGTCTACCGTCAGCTTTGCCTGTGGTGTTGATTGGAGCTGTGCTATCCCTTATGCTTAGTTTGCTTAGTTGCTTAATTAGTTTATTTCCGCTGCATTAGTTGAACTTGTCATAAATATTCATTAGAGCATGTATTCGAGGATAATATGGTTTGTCTAATAAAATTTGGTTAATTAATCTTGTTTTGTGGTAATTATCTATGTATCGTTTGTGATTGCACTCGTGTATGTGTGATGAACATCCTGGGCACACATATGCATTAGCTTGGTTCATTTTTCGGAACCGGGGGTCACAATTTGGTATCAAAGCCACAGGTTGACCGTAGGATGCAGCCTAGATAGAATGGACACTTTAGAGCACATAGGAGCACTCAGGAATTGATGTGTTTTTGCTTGGAGTGCTATTTGCTATATATATTGCTTGCTTGTGTGCTTAATAGAGGATTTTGGGATGTCTTAGCATTGACATGTCCACCTAGGCTAGTGTAGCTAGCTGTTTAGTTTATATCCCTTGATGCATATAGTTGGGGGCGTTTTCTAATTCTTACCTATTGCTTTTCTTCAGATGGTGAGGACTTGCAACCAGACGGATGGCAATGATGAGGAGGAGAACAATGGAGTGCCTCATAACAACATCGGACAAGGACCTACTCAGGGAGCTATCAACATTGAGCAGCTATTGGCTATGCAAAACCAGCTCATGCAGACCATGATACAAACAATGGGACAGTTGCAGGCTCGCAATATCAACAATCAGCCCCACATGCCTCCACCGCCACCCCTGCTTCCTCATAACCGATTGGGAGAGTTTATGAGGACTAGGCCATCGACCTTTGCTCAAGCTGCCGAACCTATGGATGCGGATGATTGGCTCAAGTCTGTGGAGAAGAAGCTAGATATTGTCCAATGCAGTGATCGGGAGAAGGTCTTGTTTGCTTCTCATAAACTAGTTGGAGCAACTGCGGATTGGTGGTATGCTTATTGCAATGCTCATGAGAACCAAGAGAGAATTACTTGGGTTGAATTCAAGGAGAATTTTCGTTCTCATTATGTGCCGGAAGGTGTTATGATTTTGAAGAGGCAAGGATTTGAGAACATAAGGCAAGGAAGATCAAGTGTGAGTGAATATCTCAATAAGTTCACTCAACTCTCAAGGTACACGCCTGAGGATGTTAGTCAGGACAGCCGGAAACAATACTTGTTCATGAGAGGCTTGAACAATGAAATCCAAGTGCAACTACTCAACTGCGATTACGCAAATTTTCAGAAGCTTGTGGACAAAGCAATTGTGGTTGAGAACAAAGTCCGTGAGATGGAGCAAGAAATCAAGAGGAAGGCACCATATCAAGGACAGCAACAAGGAAGTAATGTGCGCCCTCGCCTTGCACCACCCAATGCGCCCTATTACAGCTCTTCTATTCCTGTTCAACGCCCTAGATTTGCACCACACCCAACTCAGTTTGTGCAACAGCGCCCTCTCATGCAAGCACCTAGTCCTCCAATGCCGCCTCGTGCTAATTTTCCTGCTGCAAGTGTTCAAAACCAAGCTCGTCCCAATAATTCTGGTGGAGTTAAGAAGTGTTATACTTGTGGAGAAGCTGGACACTTTGCGCATCAATGTCCTAAGTCAGGCCTTGGTCAAGGAAGCAATGCACCGAGGCAAAACCCAAGACCCAATGGAGGACAACCACATGGGAACCGCAGACAGCAGAATTTTTCTCGTGGCAATGTGAACCATGTCTCTATGGAGGATGCTCAACAAGCGGATGACGTGGTCATTGGTATGTTTCTCGCAAACTCCAACCCCACGACTATGTTATTTGATTCTGGAGCATCGCATTCATTCATTGCATTGAAGTATGTTGCCAGGTATAGTTTGCCTATCTCTCATATGAAGTTTACTCTATTGGTTAAGTCTCCTGGAGGAGAGATGAGGACAAATATAGTATGTCCAAAAGTAAGCCTTAGAATAAGGGGGGTAGACTTCTCCGCCAACCTCATTGTTTTGGATTCTCAAGGGTTGGACATTATACTTGGTATGGACTGGTTGAGGAAGCACAATGGAGTTATTGAGTGTGCCACGAAGACGGTGAAGTTGACCAACGAAGAAGGGATCATCGTAGAATTTGAAGCATCTCAAACCGCACCAAAGCAATTGGAGTTGAATCATATGGACGGTGCCGCAATTGAGGAGATTCCGGTGGTGTGCGAATTTTTGGATGTTTTTCCGGACAAGTTGCCAGGTATGCCACCCGATCGAGACATTGAGTTTGTTATTGATTTAATACCTGGAACTGCACCTATAGCTAAGAGGCCGTATAGGATGCCTTCTATGGAATTAGCAGAGCTCAAGAAGCAAATTCAAGGGCAATTAGAGAAGGGTTTTATTCGCTCAAGCTCTTCACCTTGGGGAGCGCCCGTACTGTTTGTGGACAAGAAGGATGGATCCCAAAGGATGTGCGTAGATTAACGAGCCCTCA